>CAUYRH010053188.1:0-32180 GCA_963574655.1 Perodicticus potto
CAAGCTAAAGTGCCAACCACGTACAACTGAGCTGGTGGGTTCGAATCCAGCCCGGGCCCACCAAACAACAATGATGGCTGCAACCAAGAAATGGCCAGGCATTGTGGTGGGCACCTGTAGTCCCAGCTACTTGGGAGGTGGAGGCAAGAGACTCGCTTGAGCCCAGGAATTGGAGGTTGCTGTGAGTTGTGATGCCATGGCACTCTATCCAGGGTGACAGCTTGAGGCTCTGTCTCAAAAAAAATTAAAAAAAAAGAAATTTAGGAATTTGGTGAGCCAGTTAACATGACATCGATAGCTTAAAATGAGCCATGATATAAAGATTTACACCATGGACATTGACAAATTTATAGAGGAAGATGAGAAAAACTACAGAGAGAGAAAAAAACTGCCCACTGGCATACAATGGCTCGGATCCATAAAGCATTTTAAGCAATTTCTATCCCTGGAAAGAAAATGGTTCTTTCCACAATATTTCCCTTCACCCCATGGGGTTGAAGTCTGGTTGCCTGGGTTTTGGGTCCCAAAATTGTGCTGTACGGGGCTTGTGTTAAACTATTCTATGCCTCTGCAGGGGAGGGTATTGGAGATCTGCTTCTCCCAGGGCCCCTGAATGGTCAACGCTGTAGCAGCCAGGGCAATGTCCGGACAAGTTTCCACCATGTGTATGGCTTCCTCTCCAGACCCTGGGAGGGGCTGTCTCTGCACTAGGGCTGATGTCCCTCTTTCGGTACCCTAACCCTGCAGTTCAACAGCTTTGAGCAACTCTGCATTAACTTCACCAATGAGAACCTGCAGCAGTTCTTCAACCACCACATGTTTGTGCTGGAGCAGGAAGAGTACAAGAGGGAGGGCATTGAGTGGGTCTTCATCGACTTTGGCCTTGACCTACAGGCTTGCATCAATCTCCTGGAAAAGGTGACCTGCCCCTTGAAGAAGGGACTTGGAAAGGAGCTGGGTCCCTTACTGGCATGTTGCTAGGGCATGCAGAGAGGTGGCAGTTAGCTTCTGAGCAATTGTCCATACCTTTGATGACTGTCATTGATCTGGCCCCTAGATCCCCCACTGCAAAATGTCCACAACAGTGACTGTGATGACTGTTAATTGGGCTGTTGTATGGACAACTCAGTGAACCATCAAAATCTACCCTAGGATGGGGGTAATTTTATCGTATTCATTTTATAAATGGTAACCTTGAGGTCCAGAGAAGGGAAGTTACTTATCCAAGGTCTCACAACCTGTGAGCGGCAGAGTCAGCTCTAACCCAGGCCATATATTAAATACAGTAGAACCTCCATAGTTGACCCTCCCTGTATTAGCCACCTCCTTAAGTTGACCTAATTTTCACAGACCAGACGTACACAATGTATACGTATCAGTACAGTAGGCCTAGTTCCTTATGTGTTGACCACTTCCATCTATTGACCAGTTTGTTATAGTCTCTTGAGTGGTCAACTTGGAGAGGATCTATTGTAACTATTTCACCTATAATCACACCTAGGGGAATGTTTTAGCAAATGGTCTAGTTTAATGTATATTGTTTGACTGAATGCAGAAAAAAGACATTAACAGGGCAGATGACAAAATTGGACAAACTGTTCAATGCAGTTTACTGGGTTTCACACACGGGTTTTAGTAACATATGGGTGAAAGGTATATGGGAAGACTTTGTGCTATTTTTGTAGTATTTTCATAAACCTGAAATTATTTTGGCATGACAAGTTAAAAAATTAAAGAACGAATGAACATATCTTGTCTCTGAGGCCCATCCTTTGGCCAGTGCTAGAGAATCAGTCAAGCAGCTGACGGTATCCAGTGTGGGCCCAGCCTCCCAGAAGATCAGAGGCCCCCAAAGCAGGCTATGTGCGCAATCCCTGTCCCCCTACACTTGTGAATATCTTCCTATCCCACCAGAAGGCACAGTCCCCAGCAGCATTTATGAACTCCCTATGTTTTGTGTGAGAAGAGACCTAGAATAGGTCTGGAAGGGTAGTCAGGAAGGTCAGCAGGAGGAGAGATAGGGAGAATTCAGAACAGAGAGCACAGGTAGCATTGACTTCCCCATTTTCTCAGAAGGCCAAGCTTGCCCACAGCCCAAAGCGGGATTAGTATTTGGGAGCTATCTTGCCCCACCAGGCTTTTCCTTCCTTTCTATTGGACTCAATGAACTCAAGTCTCTTTCAAGTCTAACTGGCTGTGGTGTTTAAGGACAAGGCCAGGAGGCACCAAGCGCTGCTCCCAGGTGTCTGAGTTCTGCTTCCTGGCTGGCCATGCAGGGGCATCTCTATATCAGCCCTGGGCCAAATGCTAGCATGGCCTCTTCTAGGTTCTGCCACCTCCCCTAGCAGCATTCTTTTCTCTTCTCTCCTAGCCCATGGGCATCTTCTCCATCCTGGAGGAACAATGTGTCTTCCCCAAAGCCACTGATGCCACATTCAAGGCAGCCCTGTATGACAACCATTTGGGAAAGTCTAGCAACTTTCTTAAGCCTAAAGGGGGCAAGGGCAAGGGGCCTGAGGCCCACTTTGAGCTCATCCACTATGCAGACACTGTAAGTACCGTCCTCCAAGCCCTGTGGTCCACACCTGCTATTGTAGGTCCACTCTGACATGCCCCTCCAGAGGCTTTCCTGCTTCCAACCAGCACAGCCAATATATAACAGGGTGATCAGCTAATTGAAGTGAGCTGCAGTTCATACCTCCACATCACTTCTCCATCTGAGAGTTCCAGAGTGATCCAGCCAAGGATGCCAGTGCAGGAACAGCCATCAGGGGACATCCTCAGACATGCCCAAGCCATGTCATTGCCTATGGTTTGATGGCTGAACTTCAATCTCAGCCAGCAATGACAACATCTGTCACAAGAAAATTTTTTTTTCATGATCCCATTATTATTTTTTTAATTAAATCATAGCTGTGTACATTAATGCAATCATGGGGTACAATGTGCTGGTTTTATATACAATTTGAAATATTTTCATCAAACTGGGTAACATAGCCTTCATGGCATTTTCTTAGTTATCATATTCAGGCATTTATATTCTGCATGATCCCATCAATTATTCCCAACTGAATAACCTGTCCCTCTGACAGCTTGTGGTCACCAAATCAGCAAGGCAACATCTATGGAGTAACTTTTTTACTCATGACAAATTTAGTCCTTGGGAAAGAAGGAAATTAAGTGCAGCCCAGACTCAGGTTCTATTTGCATAATTAATATGGGAGGCAGCATTCACCCTGGCAGTGCATGAGAACTTGCTTGGTTTCCTTGGGATTTTAGCACTGCACTCAGTGCCAATGTGCCTGGTATCAGCAGAGTTTCTTGAGCCTTTGTGGGTTTCACTGCAGGGAAACAGCAGCCTTAGGATGGAGCTGTTAGGAAAGCCACAACTATACTGGGCATCAGAACCAAGAGTTTATGATATCGTTAGCCATAGCAATGCCAATTGCTCACAAAAGGCATTGGGCCTGGGACCAAATTGCAGCTCTCTATCCCCTCTTCCCACACTGGATTGAGAAGAGCTCTGTATTCATAGCAATGGATTATTCAAAATCGAATGGGACCTGTGCACTTCCAAGAACATCCTAAAATAAGGCCCAGAAACCACACCTGTCTGGATGCTGCACAGGAAAAAGCTTGGCAGTTTTGGCTTCTCATCTACTTTCCTTGGTTCCAGGCTATCAGTGGAAGGATCTCAAAGGCTCCTCACTTCTTAGCCATCCCACTGGGGCCACATGGCAAAGTGGAAAGTGGAGATTGGTCCAATTACCTGGGTATCTGAAGCTCCCAGTTCTGGATGGATGGAGCCCCCTTCCAATAGCCAATACCCTACATTGCTGTAAGAGGGGACACATGCTCCCCAATGAAGAGAGACCAGAAGCCCTATAGATTTCTTCCTATAGTGCAGGATTCTACAGCTGTGGCTAATTGCTGACAGCAAGCCCAACTGGGCAGTTGAAGACCTAAGAATCAGGGTGGCCAGCAGAGCAAGCACACAAAAGTTCAAAGCCCAGGAGAGTCACCAGGGAGTCCTGGTTTATGGGCAAAGCTCAGAGATGGGGTGTTTTAGACAGGAAAACTACAAATGCCCCCAAAACATAGGTGATGGGGCTTCTAACTCAAACCGAGATTCAGGGACATCCCAGGAGATGGGTCCTGGGAGCCTAGAGCAGGTAGAGTTATAGGTGGAGGTTTTAGCTATGTGACCTGAGTGGTGGTGGCTGGGCCTCCAACAAGTACCCACTGGCATCTACCCCCTCTAGGTGGGCTACAACATCACAGGCTGGCTGGAGAAGAACAAAGACCCCCTGAATGAAACAGTGGTAGGCTTGTTCCAGAAATCAACCCTGAGACTCCTGGGTCTTCTCTTCAAAGAAGAGGAAGCTCCAGGTATAGCTCACCCCACGTCATGTCCCATCTATCTTTACCGATGCCCATTAGTGGCTAAAATGGAGAAAAGGAAACAAAACTCTTATTCAATGCTTGTCAAATAAGTGAATGAATGAATGGATGGCAAGTGGTTCGAGGTGGACTGTGGATGGATCTGGTGATGAAGGGTGGACATGCAGCCCATATCTCCTCCAGAGATACGGATGCTACTTTCTAAAAGTTGACGCTCAAAGGCCCTCTGTGTGCTTTGTACTTCCGTCTCCCCTGTCTGAGGCAAAGGCCTAGCCTGGCCCTGCTTCTCAACTGATAGAGGCCATGTGGCTCACAGGAGAATGCCCTAGTGGAAGCTACCCCATCAGGCTGAGCTCAGCAGGGCAGGAGCAGCAAATCTCCTTGGGCTCAGCAACATTTCATCACTGATGTGTACATTCTCCCATGGTCTGTGGGCTCTTCTTCCTCCTTAGACAATAAAAGCAGTTGGTCACCTGGCACCAGCCCTAAATCACAAAGGGCTACATGCTCTCCAGGGAGCCCCACTGCCCTTTTGACCATTTGCCTGCTCTCTGGTAGATCACATTTTCATGGGGTGAGGGTCCTATTCCACCTAGTCCCAAGATAAGCCTTGGGCTGCCTGCACCCAGTGCTGAGTACTGACCTGAACTGTGCTTGCCCTTGTCCCTTCTTCAGCTGGAACCAAGAAGCAGAAGAGAGGCTCCTCCTTCATGACAGTCTCCAACTTCTACAGGATGAGTAGGGGCTGCCCCAGAGGCCACCTGGGGTCTGTTACCCTAACCCTCCTTTTCAACCACTGATCTGGCTGATGCTTTATGGCCCCAGGGCAGAAAGATTTTATTTCTCTGTGATCACCTCTTTTATTAGAGGAGTCCATTTCATTCTGAAGAGGCCACAGAATCACAGGATCATTGGGCAGAGAAACTTTGAGAAGGTCCAGTCCAACCACATCATTTTGGAGTGAAGCCAGAGCGTGAAGGGATTTGTGCAATATGACCAACTGCGATATCAATGCCCAACATCATGTGTCCTACAGTTCATTGACAAATACTCTGAACTGACAACAGCTTCCACAAAGTTTGGACATTACTGGATACACCTTCCAAAGGGCAGCCAACATGGAGATGTTGCACACAGAAAGCATTCAATAATTCCCAAGGATCAGGCTGTCTGAGGCAGAGTGGGACGCCTCATTGGAGGTGTCCAAGCTGAGGAGGGACCATCCATTAGGGAGGCTAACAGTGGGCAGGGTTTGTCCACACAGACTCTATGGTTCTTTCTACTACCAAGACTCTATAATGAACCAGCCGTGAATCTGAAGCAGCCCTGCTTCTCTGTAGACGATACCACTTTGGGCAAGTCACAGGGCCTTGAGATCAGTACTGTCCAGTAGAAGTCTTTGCAATGATAAAATGTGCGTTTCTGTGCTCACCAATATCAATATGGTAGCTATGAAGCCCACATGGCTAGTGCTGAAAAGTGGTTGGTGTGACTGAGTACTGAATTTTAATTTAGTTTTAATTGATTAAAGACCTTCTGGGTGTGCGTATCTATAACATCAATGCTCAGTTTCACTCACTGTCTCTTTATTCTTTGTCCCCAGGGGCAGCTGAACAAGCTGATGGCCACTCTCCACAGCACTGCTCCCCATTTTGTCCGCTGTATTGTCCCCAATGAGTTTAAGCAGTCAGGTACATTGTGGGGTCATGTCTCCCTGTTGGAAATCCTTAGGGTCTTTCACATTAGTGTTTGTTGCAAATTAAGTACACCCTCAATCACCAGGGCTGATGAGGGCAAAACAAGGCTCTGAGAGAATTCCCAACAATGTGTCATTCAAAAATCATTGTCTAGCTGCTCTATAAAGCAGAACAGTGACCACTTAGCTAGAAATCTTACTCGGGAGAGCCTTTGGGCATTGACCAAATAGTGGAGACCTGGGGTGACCCAGGCAGTGACAGAAGAAGGAGATTGATGGCAGAGATGTTCAGTTCAGCTTCCATGAGTAGCCAGGACTGGCCTATCCCACCCCAGGGCAGTGACCCTCCATTCCCCCCCCTTGGCAGGTGTGGTGGATGCTCACCTGATCATGCACCAGCTGGCTTGCAATGGCGTCCTGGAAGGCATTCGTATTTGCAGAAAGGGCTTCCCAAACAGGCTGCAGTATCCAGAGTTCAAACAGAGGTAAATGGTGTCTCCCCAAGTGTACTGCTCAGTCCTCCTGATCTCAAGCAGCTGATAAGTCATGTTCCATTATGGCAGGCACTGTGGTGTCCTATCAATACCTCCTTGCTGTCACTGCCTTAGTACACTCTGGCCCAACTTTCAACTGCCAGAACCTGCATTTCCTTGCCTGCTAGATACTGTTTTACCCCTCCTTGGCAGGCTGAAAGCCTGAGGAATTAATACCTTCCCAAGAGTAACCCTCCATTAGTGACTAAGGGGAGTTGATGTGTGAATACCTCTGCTCCCTCACTCTTCTGGTGGGCTAACTCCAAGATAGCTTCTGCATTTGCTCTCAGACAACAGTGTGCTAGTGAATGCTTAACCAGATTCTCTAGGTTAAAAAAAAAGAAGCCCTGATTAATAGCATCTGCCGATTTCCATGGTGTAAATTCTCCCACCACTGCTCCCAAGGTTTCTCCACCATCATAACTGCCTTGATAAGGTAACTTTTGTCGATTTTCTGGTCACTTCCCATCTTTGCCACCTCCCAAATAAACCACTTGCACTTGCATCCTTATCTCAGGATCTGCTTCTAGAGGAACTAAACTAAGAATGCTACCTTAGAGATGATCTCCTACTGCCCTACTTCCTAGAACATAGGACTACAGATTGATAAATTAGGCAAAGTCACTGCAGGTCACCTTGTCCAAGGCTCTCAGAAGTCCCCAAAGGGGAAAGGACTTGTCCAAGATCACAAAGGAGGTTGCTGACAAGTCAGGAAAGAAAGCTGTTCTCCTCTGCCTGGGCCAGAGTGCCCCTTTTTCTACTCCGAGCTCCGCCAGGAAGGAACATTCAGTTTCTCTGTTTCCAGGAGGAGGTGCTCCTCCTCCACATCAACATTCACTTCCAAGCTGCAGTCCTTGTCCAAAGCCTCCCACCGGCCTCATTTCTCTGCCTACCTTGGGCATCTGTAACATAAGTCTAAGCCCTATCTCTAAGCCCAACTCAAAGATCCATGGATGACTGCATGAATGTGCTCTATGTGCTGCCAGAGTGGATAAGATGATGACTGTCAATCATCTCTCTCCTGTCAGATACCAAGTGCTGAACCCAAACGTGATTCCCCAGGGGTTTGTGGACAACAAGAAGGCCTCAGAACTGCTTCTTGGGTCCATTGACCTAGACACAAATGAATACAAAATCGGGCATACCAAGGTAGGGTCTTCTGGTGGGGACTCCCTCCTCACATGCGCTCAGCCCTGTTCTAAGAAGGAGGACTTCACAGTGTGAATTCCAGCTCAGCCACTGACCAGTTGCCTGCCAAGAGCCTTAGCTTCCTGCAAAATCAGGGTTGATAAACTCTCACAGGATTTGCGGGGATTAGTGGCAACATACATAGAACCCAGCTCAGCACAGATCAGTATTTGATCAGTGGTAGAACATTTCTTAGTGCTGAATGAGCCCTGAGTTTCTAAGATTAAATAAAGCCATCAGAATCAAGGGCTTGGGTCTGACCCAGCATGGCAGTATGTGTGGGCAGGGCCTGGGCAATGAAGCACCACAACCCCAGCTCCGAGCTGGCAGGTGAGTCGAGGTTGACTCATACAGAGCAGCTTCCTGATCCTGACTCACAGGGCCTGAACTGCCCCATGTCTATCCCATTTCCTGGCCCCACAGCATCCTGTCAGGAGTGCAAGGGTCAGCCAGGCAAGTGGTGCAAGGTGTCTGTTCACAGCTGTCCCATCAGACTACACCCCAACATGACAGTCAGGTGACCTGGGAGGAGTGCTGGCTTTGCGGTCAGGAGTGTCTGGCACACAGAGCAGATCACTTTTCTCTCCAAATCCCATGTGTGAGTCAGGCCTGGCATGGAAGCTCCCAGTGTGTGCATTCTTCCAATGCACCTGGTCACTTGGCAAATGCTCGTGGAGTACTTACTGTGTACAGGTTCTGAAGAGAAAAGAACAAGTCCCTAGCTCCTCACTTTATAACACTGTGTTGCAGAATTGTAACGCTGCTACAACCTGCTAGAACTGTTTGCTTTGGCCTCCTTCACTATACATGACATGTACAGCTAAATTAATTTAGAGGGAGCTCTTGGGGTTTTGTCACAGAATTATTGAATATTTGATCTGGAAAGACCCTTAGAAACCACCAGGCCCTTCTTTGCCCTTGACAGATGGGAAGCTTCAGAAAGGCTGGAGAGAGGGTAGAGGTGAGATGCTCAACTTCACAGAACCAAATAGGACAGAGCTAGTCAGTATCAGGCCCACCTCTGCTGGTCATGTGGCCTGGAAACAAGAGCTGCCACAGCTACCGCCTGGGCAAACGGATCACATCCTGCTTTTGCCCCAGGGTTGTATTAGGTACCTCAGGTCCAGGGGAAGGCCCAGAGCTGCTGGGGACAGCTTTGCTCCCTGAGGACCAGGGAGACTCTGGCAGCAGGGGCAGAACAAAGACCAGGATGGCTCTGCCTATGAACGGTGACCCTATCCTTGGCTTGGACAAGCCCCACTCCCCCAGCCACATGTTTGGTTCAAAGACCAAACCTCAATGCCAATTAATTTTGAAATATCAGTAAACGTTTTACCAAATTAAGCTGGATTTCTCCACCTCCTAATGACTAACTCCTTGAGAGTTCTTCTTGGATTGGGGTTTGTAGGGTTGGGGAGGAGAAATCTTTTCTTTTCTATCCTTTTCCTATAGGGAAGGGACCCTATAGGAACCTAGAGACCCAGCTGGGGGCTCTACTCCCTGCCCCTACATGCAGAGATTGCTGTCTCCAGCATCTGGGGGATCTCAGGGGCCCTGTAATAGCACACTCTCTGCCTCTAGAGAAGGAAGGCTGAGGCCAGAATGCAGATCTTCTGGCAACTTCTATCCATTTAAAAGTTTCTATCATAACCTATCTGAAGCATATAAAAAGATGTTATTACAATGAAACATAATAATAAAGTGAGCACCTTCAGACCCACTTAAAATCTCAGAATATAATCTTTGCACATCTTTCCTCCTCTTCTTCTATACTCCCCCCACAGTAACTTCTATCCAAACTTTTATGTTAACCATTCCCTTACCTTTTAAAAATAGTTTTGTCACATTTACATATACCCCCAGATTTTGCTTGGCTTTGAGCTTCATGGACGTATCATACTTGACACTCTGCTGTGGCATTTTTCAGTGATGTGCTTTCATTACTTAATCCTGTTTCTGAGGTTGTCTTCATTGGTACAAGACACTCATTCATTGTCATGGCCACACCATATTGTAGTGTTGCTGTGAGCATCCTTGCCTCTGGTCCTGTGTTGGAGTATCTCTAGAACAAAGTCCCCAACCTTGGGTGTACATTAGAATCAAATGGGGAGATTTCAAAAACCCCAGTGCCTGAGCCCCATCCCAGGAATTGTTGAAATGCCTGATGCCCAGGCTTCAAAAGCTGTCCAGGCAGGCATTGAGTGCAGGCTATGCAACCCGTGCAGCCTAGGCTGGGATATATGCCAAGGCGGGCAGCTGCCTATTGCAAGTGGCAAATGTCCAACTTGACGAGGGAATGCCGAGCCATTTTCCAAAATTCTTGTACCAATCCACCCTTCCCTTGATCCTTACCTGTGCCAACACTTGTTTTATCAGAAGTAAGAAAAGCTTACAAATAGGGGGAGGGGCAAATGGTATCCTGTGACCTTAATTTGCATTTTCCTGAGTCTGGGTGTTTCCAGCTCTTTGTGACATTCACTGCAAAGGTAGCCTTGCTTTCCTGGGGTTGAGTCCTACTCACACCCCAGTTAGAAGTCTGGAAGTGTGTGGCATTGGTAAAACCCTGTCCTCTTTCTAAGAAAGTCAGCCGCCTCAATCTCCACCCAGGCTGGTCATTATCCCCTCTCCCCACCCACATCCAGGTCCTTTGGGGCTGTGATGGAGTGAATGTCTAAAGCAGTGTTTTTCAACCTTTTCTTACTCTCACAGCACACTTAAACCTATAGTTAGAATTCCACAGCACACTTAAATTATGTTGATCAAAAAAAAAAAAGTGAAAACAAGAATACTCTTACTGTGCTTTGAACGTCTTTCAAAAATAATTTAACTAATGATCTTTGAAAACTTTTGAGGCACACCTAAGATCCTCTCACAGCACACTGGTTGAAAATCACTGCCCTAAAGCTGCTCTAACTGGTGGTAAGGAAGGAAGGAGGGCCCCTTGTTTCCCAAGCTGCAGGGGCAATCACCACAGTGTGAGGACTGGGATGACCTATCACATTTCACCTAGAGCTTCACAGAACTTTCCCACCCACTATCTCATTTAATCCTTACAGCAACCCTCTGAGAAAGGAATGGGCAACCCCATCTCGTAGATAAGGAACTGAAGCTCAAAGATGTGAGATGTGTCAAGGTCAGCCAGCTAGTAAGTGAAAGGCCAGGACTGGAGAACCCAGATGCATCTGGGCAAGAGAAGCCTGATGCTGAGGCTGTCAGTGGATGCCCTGCAGCTGGAGGTATCCAGGTATCAGCACCAGGCTAGATGGGTCCCTTCACTTTTTCTTTTTCTTTTCCTTTTTTTTCTTTCTTTTTTTTTTTTTTTTTTGCGACAAAGTCTCACTCTATTGCCCAGGTTAGAATGTCATGACATCATCATAGTTCACAGCAATCTCAAACTCCTGGACTCAAGAGATCCTCCTACCTCAGCCTCCCAAGTAGCTGATACTACAGATGTGCACCACAGCACCCAGCTTATTTTTTTATTTTTAGTAGACTCAAGTCTTGCTCTTGCTCAGGCTGGTCTTGAACTCCTGAGCTCAAGCAATCTTCCCACCTCAGTCACTCAGAGTACTGGGATTATAGGCATGAACCACTGCTCCAGGCCTAGGGTCCCTACGCTTTTAAGGACTCTGCTGACTCTCCATTCTTAGAGAGTCTTCTTCTAAGGACTCTCCACTCTCCATTCAGTGACAGCTGGGCTTTTTTCAGAGGATGCCTCTATCCCCCAGGTATTCTTCCGTGCAGGCATCCTGGCCAAGCTTGAGGACATGAGGGATGAGCATCTGGCCAAGATCATGACGATGCTGCAGTGTCGGCTCCGGGGTTTCCTCATGAGGGTCGAGTTCAAGAAGATGCTGGAACGAAGGTAACATTCACAAACACTGAGAGAGGAGGACTGCTGAAACCGCACAAATGCCACACACACAGGGGTCAGCCCCAGCAGCTACAAGAGAGGTGGATGTCAATGTCTTTGCTGGCCCAGAGACCGTGTATGAGCCCTGTATCAGTCTCCCAGGGCTGCCATAACAAAGTCCCAGTCATTCATTACACATCAGTAATTTATCCTCTTCTGGTTCTGGAGGCTTGAAGTCCAAAGTCAAGAAGTTGGCAGGGCTGTGCTCCTTCCAAAACCTGTAGGGGAGGATGCTTTCTTTCCACTGCCAGCCCTAATAGCCCAGGTGTCCCCTGGCTTGTGGAGGCATCACTCCAATCCCTGCCTGTGCCTTTACACAGTGTTCTCCCCAAGTGTCTGTGTTTCATACCATCTTCCCTCTTTCTATAAGGACACTAGTCATTGGATTAGGACCAACCCTGCTCTAGTATGACCTCATCTTTGTTCTTTTTCTGAGTCTCACTCTGTCACCATGGGTAGAGTGCCATGGCATCAGCCTAGCTCAAAAAACCCTCAAACCCTCTAGGGTTCAAGCAATCCTCCTGCCTTAGCTTTCCAAGTAGCTGGGACTACAGGCACATACCACCATGCCCGGTTAGTTCGATCGGTTTTTATTTATTTGTTTATTTATTTTTGCTAAACAGTAATTTACTATTATTTTGTTTGGGACATGTGGTGGTTTTGTGTCAATATTGATCATTTTTTAGTAGAGAAGGGGTCTCGTTCTTGCTCAGTCTAATCTTGAACTCCTGATCTCAAGAATCCTCCTGCCTCAGCCTCCCAGAGTGCTAGAATTACAGGCATGAGCTACTTTGCCTAGCCATTATCACCTCATCCTCAATAATTGCATCTGAAATGACCCTATTCAAATAAAGTCACAGTCACAGGTACTGGGGGGTAGGACTTTAACATATCTCTTGGGAAGGCACGATTCAACCTTTTACAGGTACCAGCTTAAATAAACCCTTCTCTTTATAGTTTCAAGTCACTTTCACAGCCTTCCCCTTATTCTGTCCCTGTGATTATGCTGAGAAGGATGAGGCAGGGCCAGCACATGCATTTTACAGATGTGGAAACAGAAGTCAAAGGGATTAAAGAACTGGGCCAGCTTCATGCAGAGTTAGGATTAGAACCCAGGAATTCTCATGCTAAATCCTTGCCTTTGGAATTATGTTTTCAGCCATCCACCTGACATGGTAACCTAAAAATTGCTGGGGCAGTGCTTGTAGCTCAGTGAGTAGGTGCCGGCCATATACACCGAAGCTGGTGGCTTCGAGCCCAGCCTGGGCCTGCTAAACAACAATGACAACTACAACAAAAAAATAGCCTGGCTTTATGGCGGGTGCCTGTAGTCCCAGCTACTTGGGAGGCTGAGGCAAGAAAATCGCTTAAGCCCACGAGTTTGAGGTTGCTGTGAGTTGTGATGCCACAGTACTCTACCCAGGGTGACGTAGTGAGACTCTGTCTCCAAAATAAATAAACAAACAAATTGCTAGGTCCATCCTAGATGAACTGTGTTTGCCTCTGGCTCTTTGTGACTGTAGAATTGTAACCACAGTTACTAGTGAATTTCTCCTACCGTTAGCAGCCCTCCATGACACTGACTGAAGGAAGGCAGGGATGCCAGTTCGGGGCTAATTGAAGAATGTTAGCTTCATCCAGGCCAGGGCCTCTCTTTGTGCAGTGGGGAGAGGTCCTCAGTAAATGACATTTCAATGAAGCTGCAGGGGACAAGAAGAGAGGAGATTCCAGAGACTTTGCAGATCTAGCATTGAGAGATTAACGGGTATTTCTGGTGAAGAAGTGGAAGGAGAGGAAATGCAGGAGTAAATGATTGGTCTGGCTCAGTCTTGTGCCATTTGGGAGGGACCCGGTTCCACTAGGTTCCATCTCAGCTCCCTTAACCCACTGCTAGGCTCTGGCCTTGGCCTGAGTCTTGCTACCCACTAGGTCTTGATAAAGCACTTTCATGTCTGCACAGAATTAGATCTACTGGTGTCCATTCCTGCCCGTCTGCTTCCTCAAGGAGGCCAGGTCCTGACACTCTCATCTTAACCCACGTAATCCTGAATTCTTTTTTGCAGAATTGGCCTGAAAGTCATTCAGCGGAATGTGCACAAGTTCCTGCAGCTGCGTTTCTGGGGCTGGTAGAAGCTATACAACAAGGTAAGGGCCAAAATACTGGGCCAGCTAGGACTGATACCACCTGCAGGCTGGGGGACCCTGGTCCTAGGTGGAGGTGGGAGGCCACAGGAATGGTTTGGAAATGAGGGTACCTTTGAGGGGAAGGAGTTTAGCCTCTTTCCAGACAGGGGCTAATTTCTCCCTAAGAAAAACCATGGTATATCTTTCTATCTCATCCCTCAAAATAAAATCTACTTAAGATGGAGAAAGTCATACCACCCCACCAAAAAGATTGAGCTTGGCTATTGCTGCCCTCCCCCTGGGATTGTTGAGATATTTTTGGTTCCTTCCATGAGTCCTTGGCCTCAGAGTTGGAAAGACCTCAAGAAATGATGGGGTCCAACCTCTCATTTTCCAAGTTCTTCCAAGATGGCAGTGAGGGCAGTGTGAGTCAACTGGCTGTGTGTGTGTGTCAGGGTTGGGGGAGGGTGCTGCAGATGCCCCAAGCAGATGCAGGACGCCATCCCACTGTGTGGAGGTCTAGTCATGCCAAGGCTGGGGCCACCATTAAGAGGGAACATGCCTCAGGCACCAGCGGAGGGAGACCAGACACAGGGCAGCTGTGTTCAAGAAACAGGACAGTGTTGTTTGGGGCAGCCACACAGGGGGTGTGGACAGGCTCTGAGTCATCTTGGGTGGCCCTGAGTCCTCCATAGCTCACAAAGAAGTGTCTTTTCATTTCTGGTGGGAAAGAATTCACTTATAATCAGTGCTGACCACAAAAGGAAAGGAAGGGACAATAAGTCCTGCATCCCCAAAGGTATCACACACAAAGGCCAGTCCCCTTGAGGGCCTGAGATTGGAGAGCAATCTAGATGAGCTGCTCTCCAAGGCTGGTTGTTGCTGGCACTGCCTGGCTTTCATCACACGTCCCATGACTGACCTTCTTTACATCAATTCACTTGCTTCTTATTTTAAAAATTTTATTTTAAAAGGAAACTTTATATCCTTACCTCTTTAATCTCATCCTAAGCAAATGTTAGCCACAAAATTGCGGATTTGATAAGTTCTTTATCATTTTTTAAATTGCCTATTAAAGTAACTTTGTACCAATGCAAATAAAAAGGTTTCCATGTAATGCTTGAATACATCTCCCCAGTTCCTTGGGTGTGAGTTACACCCTGGGAAGACCCAGACCAGCAGCTTTTAAGATTCCTTCTGTGTAAGACACAGTGACAACAGATATAAACTTCCCTGCTCTTTACTGATTAGATGTGACAGAGCAAAGTCCTGTTCTAATTAGTTTTAAAAATTCTTTCCTCTTAATATTTTAACTAGGCTCTGATCTTATTTAACATGACCAGATGGGCTGGGTCCATGAAAGAGAACACGTGTGGTAGGTGTCCACTGAATAACAGATGTTACACAGTTGCAAGTTACAGTGCTGAGAACTTTTCCTACAAACTTTGCCACTCTGACATCCCCAGGCTTGCAGTGGTCAAGGTTATCTGTTATCTTCTAAAAGAGGCCATCCCTCTTCTCAAATCCATGTCCCTGGTACTTGCCCTCCTGAGAAATGTATATTTTGATTCAGGAAATACTCCCAGAGGGGTCCTGCTCCACAGGAGCTTGGTGCTGCAGAGACCCCAAGGGGACAAAAGGGAGATCTTTGAGGGGCTTTCAGACATAGGGCAGAGGAATGCAGGTGATGGTATCTGGCAGACTCTGGCACTCTGACAGCCCGAAAAGTGCCAAATACATTGAGAGATCAAGACAGATTCTTTGAGTGCAGAACAGGAACAATTGCTCCCAGCTGGTAGCAAAGTAAGCCAGCCCTACAGACAGGGGCAGCAGTGCACAGGCCAGAGGCAGGACATACCAGCGGAGTCAGTGCGCGAAGTGAGCAGGGCAGCACTGTGGAAGGCTTTCAAGGCCAAGGTGAGAGCTAAGACTTCATGTTGCAGAGAAGGTGAAAGGTTGGGGAGAGGGAGAGAGAGACAGACAGAGACAGAATGAAAGAGATGAAAATAGAGAGAGAGGTAGAGACATAGCATGAGAGAAAGAGAAAGACACAGAGAGAAAGTAACAGAGATAGAAACAGAGAGAGGGTGAAAGAAAGAGTGAAAAACCAAAGAGAAAGAGAGAGAGAAGTAGAAACAGAGAGGCAGAAACAGACAGAGACAGAGAGACACAGGGAGGGGGAAATCAGGAAGGAAGAAAGGGGAGGGAATCTTAAGCCTCGTATGTCACCAGAACAGATGTAAGCATTGGGAGCACCTGAGGATTGGTCCTAAGTGAGGAAGGACCTTCTCTGTTGAGGTTAGGGATGGCTAAGGCAAAGAGATTAGCCTGAGAGGCAGCACTGGTGGAGAGAGACTCTGCCTGCAGAGCTGCAGCAAGGGCTGTTTTCCACCCCTCGGGTGCTGTCAGGTCAAGGCTGGGGTAGACACCCTATAGCCCACCATCTACCCCCTGCAAGCCTCTCCTCCTAGCACTTTGTGGTGTTGCTCCTCACCCAGGTCAAGCCACTTCTGAATGTAGCTCAGCAAGAGGAAGAGATGAAGGTCAAGGAGGAGGAGCTAAGGAGTGCCATGGCCAAGACCCAGGAGTTGATCAACAAGGTCAAGGAACTAGAGGAGAAGATGGCCACGCTCAGCCAGGAGAAGAAGAACCTCACTATCCAGCTGCAGGCTGTACGCTTTTTTAACTTCAGTTAATTCAATAACATTTAAATGCAGCACCCCATTTGCACTAGCCACATTCTGAGTGCTCACAGTCATACGTGTTAAGTGCCACAGGCAGAGAACATGTCCATCAGAAAGTTCTGCTGGACAGAGCAGCTAACCAAGGGGACTGAGAGCTGTTACTGTCATAGAGAAGGGGTCACTTTTTAAACTATTGGATTTCTGCCCAAACAAGCAGGCTCTGCCCTCTGATCAGCTCCCTGGCTCCTGCTGCCCTCTGGCTGACCCTTGGCCTCTTCCTGCCGTCCCAGCCACTGGTGGGTCTCAAGAGCAAGGTGAAGTTTAAGCCTCTGCTTAAACTTTTGTTTCTCCAACCTTGCTGTGGACACAACTACCTGGGGATGCTAATGAGGCCCTGCGGAGGTCTGGGGGTCATCTTTTTGTAGCAAAGGCCTGAATTGGTGGTTCTCATTGCTCCCCAACACAAGATTCTGACTTGGTTGGTGTGGAACATGCCCTGGGTGTTGGCATTTCCTAAACTCCCAGAAGATTCTGGGATGCCCAAGCCAAGGACTTTCCTTCTCCATAGAGGCTATTTCCAGCCTTAAAGACCCCTCTCTCTCCTCACTTGCATTTCTAGGCCCTGGATCACAAGGTCTGCACCCTGACTGGGGACCTCTCACTCCGTGAAGACTCCATTGCCAAGCTCCAGAAGGAGAAGAGGGCCCTGGAGGAGCTGCACCAGGTGGGTTCCCAGAGTCTCCCCTCGGCAAAGTAGGAAGACTTCTCTAGGGAAATCAAGGAATGTCCCTAAATCTCAATTCCCTCATCAGTGAAGTGGGTGTGGCCATATCTTGATGCCTTCCGTCCAAATGTGTTAGAAGTAAGGTGGCCATATAATTTATCTTCTAAACTAGGACAGTTTTTTTTTGTTTGTTTGTTTGTTTGGGGACAGAGTATCACTATGTTGCCCTCAGTAGAGTGCCGTGGTGTCACAACTCACAGCAACCTCAAACTCTTGGGCTTAAGTGATTCTCTTGCCTCAGCCTCCCAAGTACCTGAGACTACAGGCACCCACCACAACGCCCGGCTATTGTCTTGTTGCAATTGCCATTGTTCAGCTGGCCCAGGCTGGGCTTGAACCTGCCAACCTCAGTGCATATGTCTGGCACCGTAACCACTGTGCTATAGGTGCTGAGCCTAAACTAGTACAGTTTTGAGAGTGGAAGGAAGAGCTGTTAATACTTACTAGTCAGGCTGTGCCCAGGCACACTGGGAGGTATGGTCACGGAGTGGTAAGGATTGAGTGGGGTATATGGAAGTGCCCCTTGAGCTCTAAAGCCCAGTGAACCGTAATATACTATGGCAACAACAGGCCACAAGCTCATGAGGTCATGAGGAGACCCACCCTTCTTTCCCAGGGCTGTTTTGTGGTTCAGCCTCCTAAATGCAGAGCTAGCTCTGACCATTCACCAGCACTGACCTCTAGAGACACAGGTGCAAAAAGCAGATCAAAGCTGAGAGTTGGACTCTTCGTCTGGTGTTGATTGATGTCATGAATCTACAGCACGTCCTCTGAGCTCTTTCTGCTGTCTCTGGAACTGCCTCCTTTAGGCTGATTCTTAATTGTATCAGACCTAAAGCCCCTCAGAACCAACCAATATAGTTATTTCTTATTGTTCATAGTAGTTGTGTTCCATAAAGTTGCTACAAACACTGAATTAACAAATATTGAATTAGCAAATATTAACCACTGCTCTTACATAGGGTTAGGGAGCATATATATAGGATTAGGTTCCTACACTTCACTGTTCAATAACATTTTCATCAACCAATCAATTCATAATGTATTATGATTATGATCAACACATTCTTTTGTTTTATATGTGTTTCTACTGAAAAACACCTTGTTAAATATAGAAGTTGCCAAAAAAAATTATGCACATTTTAAGAAAGGAAAAATAGCATTAAAATTGTAATACTCATGTTTGACGTCTATAATTACAAGAAATATGAGATAAAATATATAAGATAATAAACATTATTGGTATATACTGAATATTACAATTTTAACACAGGTTTTTCTTGAAGTATGTATACATTTCTTTGGCACCCTCTGTATATTGTCAATTCATTAACCTTGAACTCATGGCCAGTAGCTCTGTAATTCATGCCTGAGCAAAACTTATCTAACATATATTTTCTCAGTAAGGAACACCACAGACTTCTCATGCTTAGGAATGCAAGATGGCACTTCAGAAATACGCTTGGGGGGCATTTAAATTCCAAAATTACCAATAAAATTAAAAAAAAAACATGGCTTTATGTAGAGAATAAAAATGACACTTGTTCAGTTTGAGAGCTGAAACAAGAAGGCAGAGTATTCAGCTGGGAAGATGTGTATCAGGGGATTCAACATTTTCCCCACCACATGCATATTTGCAAATGATCATGAAAGTACAGTGATTGTTGATTTGGGATTACAAATACAGTGAGTAAGTGAATCCACAATGGAGAATCAACAAACAATAAGGATTAACTGTATTTACAATGCCCTCTTACCATCCCAAAGTAAAAATTATTAAATAATATAATACATAACTTCAAAAAATGAATAGCATGCCCTTTGATATAAAGGGGAAATGAATGACAAGCAATTTACAATAAATGGCAGCTGTCACCAGGTAAAAACAAGCTCAGGCAGGCCAACTGGGAGATGGGTGCAAGAGGGTGTGTTAAGATTTTACAAAATGGTGAATAACCCTTGGGGAAATTTGAAACAACAATGATGAATCTTTCAGTTTTCATGGTAAATCATTCTCTCTCTTTTTTTTTTTTTTTGAGACCAAGTCTCACTCTGTTGCCCCAGACCAGAGTGTCATGGCCTCAGCCTCGCTCACAGCAACTTCAAACTCCTGGGCTCAAGCAATCCTCCTGCCTCAGCCTCCTGAGTAGCTGTGACTACAGGGGTCCACCATAATGCTTGGCTAATTTTTTCTATTTGTCATAGACATGGGGGTCTCATTTTGCTCAGGCTGGTGTCAAACTCCTGAGCTCAAGCGATCCTCCCAACTCCGCCTCCCAGAGTGCTAGGACTACAGGCATAAGCCACCACACCCTGCCAAGATCTTTCCTTTAACATGTAGTGTATACTAAGAGAAAAAGAATGTCGAGCTACATATAAAATGGTGCTAGGTTCCAGTTCAGAAGAGTATAAGTTGTTTTATTTACATGGATGCCTGGATGGGACATCAAGCATGTGACTGCAGAATTATTCACCATGATGCTGGGTTGTCCAGAGTCAGATGGGATGTCCAGCACTGCTGGAGCCACGCTCCTAAACATCAGTGGGGCCTCTGGTCACTGAGACAGCCAGAAGCAGCAAGCTGTAGATTTTTAATATGACTGGTTTGCAATAGCTGGCAAAAAAAAAAAGGAAAGAAAATTTTCCAATATGCCTTCAGGACAATCAGGCCTTCCAAATGACCCCTGCTGGGTGCTCAGGTCTATCTGTCCTGGCCCTAGCCAGCATCAGAGCAGATGCTCAGTAACTACTCAGTGAAATCAACCCAACTCCCCAAAGCCTAGGGGCTGCACAACTCAGAAGTGCTGAGTGAGGACCAGGCCTGTTCAGCTGCTGCTACAGTCTCTTGTGGGACACACATGTGTATCCTTCCTTCCAGAAAACCCTGGACGACCTGCAAGCTGAGAAGGACAAGGTGAACCACCTGACCAAGAACAACAGCAAGCTGAGCACCCAGATCCACGAGGTAACACCTCATTGTTGGGCCCATTTCTGTAACTTGAGGGCCAGCTCCATTCTGGGGCACAAGGTCCTCAGATAAATTTGGGGAACTAGATAGACACATACCCCGGAAGCATGAGGGCCTTTCTGATGCCACAGCAAAAGGACCAAGCCCAGTCTGCTTCCTTCTTGCCTTCTGACCTCAGACTCCCCTCCTCTATACAATCTCTTGCTTTTCTTACCTCTGCAGCTAGAGGATAACTGGGAGCAGGAAAAGAAAATCCGGGCAGAGGTGGAAAAGGCTCGTCGGAAAGCTGAGGGCGACTTGAAGATGACCATTGACAACCTCAATGAGATGGAGCGTTCCAAGCTGGATCTTGAGGAGGTGGTGAAAAAGTATGCCTGTGTCAATATTCCTTTTATCTGCCACCCTGTTAGCAATAGCAGGAGCTGCCTGGATGGTGCCAGGTGCTCGGTACTGTGCCACATTAACATGTGTCCTGTGCCTGGCCTGGAGGATACACAAAGCAGTAGGGGCCACCCAGTCTCACATGGTGCCTGGTGGGCACTGGGAAGGAGAGATTGCCATTGTCCTGGAACATGGAGGCCTAAGTAGAGCAGGGAGCTTCACAGAAACCTACGAATAGGGCTCTCAGGGATAAAAAGGAGTTGAGGGGGTATTTTGTCAATATCGCTTTGGCAATAACATGGAAGACACAGGTGAAAAAAACTGGAAGATTAAAAGACAATTGTGAGGCTATTGCCATGGTCCAGATAAAAACCTGAACTAAGTGAGTGGCCCAGAGGATGGAGATAAGGAGTCGTCAGATAAGGGAATATTTTAGGGAGCAGAATTTGGACAGTGCATCTTGGAAGTATAGTTGACTAAGGCAGTCTTAAAGCACCACAGACCTCAACAAGGAGTGTGTGAAGCTAGCTCTGTATCTTGGCACATCTGTCCTGTGGCACACACAGTGTGTGTGACCCTGCCTGCCCTCATCTACTCAGCCTCTGGCATCCTTGTTCTCACGTGGCTCCTTGAATGTGGAACTCACATATCTGAAAGAGACAGAGCCCTTTGTGGAAAGCTTTTGGAGAAAAAATGTTTTCTAAAAATGCAAAGCATCAGTGTGAGTGTGGAGCCCCTTGAATGTAAGCTGCACCAGAGCAGTGATTTTTGTCCCATTTGTTCACTGATGTGTCCCTGGAGCCCCAAACAATGAATGGGTGAAGGAATGAGTGAGCAAGTGAGTGATGAAAAGCCAGTGGAACAGATTCTGGTTTCTGCTGCTCTATAGTTAAGACCCTCTGCGCTGACACCCCAGAGGCCAGGGGTTGGGAGATGCTGGGTTTCAGCAGCCCAAGGCCTCCTCTGGCAGCCCAAGTTGCATTCCCTTGCCAGCTCATGGGTCACCCTCAGAGCCTTTCCTCAGAAGACCAAACTTTGCCTTGCAGGAGGGATATGGAAATAAATTCTATCAATTCTAAATATGAAGATGAGCAGTCTCTGAATTCCACGCTGCAAAGGAAATTAAAGGAATATCAGGTATGTCCAAATTGGCTGCTGAGGTTTCCTGAGGAACAAGACTGTCATAGCATCCTTGGAGACCAACCTGTGTTCACCTCACTGAGGGTCAAATCCCAGGTCCTTGAGTTGTTTATGAGGCCCTCCACCATCTGACCTTGTTCCCTTCCTGACTGCATCACCTCCCATTCTGCTACCACTCTGCCCAGCCATGCAAGATCCTTGCCTGGTCGTACACATGCCAGGCTCCCTCCTGCCTCAGGGCCTTTGCACATGCTCTCTGGGACCTGCTTCTCTTTGCTTTTTATCATGGCCATCATATGCTCCTTTCCCTATTTTCCATCCTAAAAGGCCAAGTGGATGGCTTTTTTTTTCCTTGGGAGAGATGAATCTCCCTTATCAGCCTCCTATGTGTCCATTAGGCCCGAATTGAAGAGCTGGAAGAAGAACTGGAAGCCGAGAGGGCTATGAGAGCCAAGGTAAATGAAATACCCCTTCTTCTACCCCCTCTTCAGTCAAAGGACCTTCTGGCAGCCACACATCTTACCATCAGTAGAAATTCCCACTCAGAAAACCAATGCAGAGGATAGGTGTCCAGTCATAAAGTCTAGTCATTTCTGGAGCACCCAGTATTTGTCAGGCACTGCACTACACACCCACACTCATGATGATGTGAAAGGTAAGGATACCAGAGGTGGTGTGAGTCCAGGGAAGAGGCTGGTCTTCCTGGGGCAGGTGCAGAAGGAAACACTTGACTTCAAAGATGCAAAGTGCAATTGCCGGACAGCGGAAATGTAATGGCACCTACCTTCACAGGGACAAGGCATAAAAGGAGACAAAGGTGTGCATTAGGAAGAACCAAGTGTGGAAGGGGGATGGAGGTGGGGCCCCTACAGAGTAGTGAAGCTAGAAAGCTGGTGGGAGATGCATCATAATGTGCCTGACCTCCAGATTCAGTCAAATTGGACAGTGGGGTTAGGTGGACACTAATACCCACTCAGTACGGGAAAGACACAGTGTCCTTCATAGAGCTGGTGGACAGCAGGCGGGGGTCCCCAAGTGCAGGCCCCAGATTCTCAGAAGTGATGTGGTCACCTCACTCTTTAGAGGAAAAGAAGTTCTGGGTGGCTTTCAACAGTATCATTAAACCTCACCCCAGGTGGAGAAACAACGCAGTGACCTGGCCCGGGACCTTGAAGACCTCAGCGACAGTCTGGAGGAGGCTGGTGGAGCTACATCTGCTCAGGTACCCATCCCAGGCATCCTGGGATACCCTCAGGGAGAAAATATGCTGGACTGTGAATGGTGGGATAAAGACCAGTTAGTTCTTGCTGAGTTCCTGAAACTAACTTGAGGAGAAACCAACTAATAATAAAGAGTAGGTATGGGAGGGCCTATTCAATTCACTTTCTGCTGAGCCCCTTAGTTCCACCTGTTCAGGAAGCAGGATGCAGAGGGCAGGTATTTGAAGACAGTGTATTAAGAGAAAATGTGGGGGAAAGAAAGGGCAACACATTAAGAAACAACTGCCTTTGAAAAGATAGTCTGGGCTCGGTGCCTGTGGCTCAACAGGCTAAGGCGCCAGCCACGTACACCTGAGCTGGCAGGTTCGAATCCAGCCCGAGCCCACCAAACAACAATGACAGCTTCAACCAAAAAATGGCCAGGCGTTGTGGCGGGCGCCTGTAGTCCCAGCTACTTGGGAGGCGGAGGAGGAGACTCGCTTGAGCCCAGGAATTGGAGGTTGCTGTGAGCTGTGATGCCACAGCACTCTATCCAGGGTGACAGCTTGAGGCTCTGTCTCAAAAAAAAAAAAAAGAAAAGAAAAGATAGTCTGTTGCTCACAGTCCCCAAAAGAGGGGCCCAGTATTCCCCACAGGACACTGGGCTGGGTCAGGGAAGGGGTGTGGGTGTGGGAAGGGAAATGTGGGCAAGAGTCTATCCTGTGGTTTCTATCAGAAGGAACAGGCCAGGCAAGATACACACTGGTTTAGGATTGGCCAGTCTGAATAATCTCAGTGGGCTCTGGGGCAGAGAGACTTGATCAGGCCAGGCAAATAGCAACCTCAATGTGAGAGCCCCGTAAAGGAAGAGGGGGTTGCCCTGTGGACTCTAGATTGATTGGTTCAGTACTTGAATAGCACACTCCAGGGCGAGCTATTTGCTATCTCTAGGAATTGGCTATCCCTGGTGGAGGGGTGGGGCGTCCCTCTAAGGTCAGCAAGGCCCCAGATGTCATAGGAACAGAATATAGAAAATAAAGACAGAGCTAATGTAGTGGGATGACCGCACCACCCCACACCTCAACTGCACCCCACTGAGAGGTGAGGGAGGCTGGAATCAGAGCCTCCCCTCCTGGTGTGGGACTTCAACTTCTTTGAATCACATGAAGGTGTCATGGGGACCAGCAGAAGCCACACGACTTTCTCCTAGTAGAATGCAGTCAGCTCTCCTGCAAATGCAGACCTTTGGGCACAGCAGAAAGCAGAATGGGTATTTCCCCTTTTCTGGATGACTGGGCATCCTTTACCTGTTACTGCCTGGACTCCATGTCCACTCCCTCATCTTCCTGGCCACTGTCCTCTCACTGGGGGTATGTGCTCAGAACTGAAGCTGGTACTTAACTGTGTTTCCTGGCAGGAAACGAAATCCTTCTGATCATTCTGGATGGTTTGAATAATGAGCATGAACCAAGGGTCTACTGGTAGCAGTGTAGGGAGGGATAACAGAACAATAGGGCACCAGAGACTGGCACCAGGGAGCCATTACTACCCCTGGACCAAAGGAACAAGAGGCACACAGGGTTACGGGACTGTGAGAGCCAGAGACAGGGAGGAGGGGCTGCCTGGCAGGAGCTGGAGTTATGGAGAGACCTAGGTGGAGAATGGATAGTTAGGGAGGTGAGTGGGGAATGGCCAGCATCAACAAGTGGCTAGAACACTGGTACTGGGGCATATGGATAGTAGGGATACCATTAAAATGCAGACTCTAGTTCAAGGGGTCCGGGTGCAGGCTGCATTTCTGGTGAGCTTCCAGGCAATGCTGGCATGTCTGGCTCATGGTCTGCACTTGGAGTAGAGAGGATCTAGAATTTATACAAGTGGAGAAGGGAAATACACAATGCAAGAGCTGCTGTGTGTTCATCTCCCAGGTCTGCTGCTTCAGAAACTGGATGGCTTAAAACAATAGAGCTATACTCTCTGGCAGTCAGATCAGAAGTCTGAAATTAGAATGTAGGTTGGATTATTCCACTGGAGGCTCCCATCAAGAGTCCGTCCCATGCTCCTTCCTGCATCTGGTGGCTGCCAGGAACCCTTGGTGCTCCTCAGCTAGATGTATCACTCCAACCTCTGTTCTGTTGTCACAGGGCCCTATCCCCCAGTATCTCTCTGGTCCCAAATTTCCTTCTTCTTGAAAGTACATCAATCATTGGATTAGTGCCCACCTTAATGGAATATGACATCTTAACTAATTAAATCTGCAAAGACCCTATTTCTAAAAAAGGCCATACTCAAAGGTGCCTGGGATTAGGATTTGAATATATCATTTTAAGGGGCATAATTAACAAACAACAGTATCAAAAGAAATCCATGGGCACCCCCTCCAGGGGCTAAGGATTAACATTCCAGTCAGGACTTGTGGTGAGGGGCAGGAATTCCACAGGACCAGTGAGCAGATGGGCAGCATCTACCCCCAAGAGGCCAGGCTGGCCTGTTCTGTTGAGCCCTGCTGCTCCCCTCTCCCAGATTGAGCAGAATCTTAAGCGGGAGGCTGAGCTGCTGAAGCTGCGGCATGAGCTGGAGGAGGCAGCCCTGCAGAGCGAGGCCACAGCCTCCACGCTTCGTAAGAAGCACACGGACTCCATGGCTGAGCTGACGGAGCACGTGGAGAGCCTGCAGAGGATCAAGTCCAAGCTGGAGAAGGACAAGCAGGTGATGAAGGCTGAGATCGACGACCTCATCGCCAGCGTGGAGACGATGCAGAAGTCCAAGGTGAGGGTGGCTCCTTCCCAGAGCCACAGGGAGGCCCGCCTACATAACTTCATAACTTCACTGTGCTTCAGTCTTCACCTCTATAACACAGGGACGGCAGAAATAATCCCCATCTCAGAGCACTATTGTGAGGGCTACAATAGGCCCTGGCTCATTATTGAGCAATTGCTCAATAAATCTGCCGGCACAATTTTCATTTCATTAGTGTAACTAGTCTTCAAGGAGTCAGCAACTAGTAGGAGAAATAAGATAAATGCATACCATGTCATAATTCAAAGAAAAAGCGATCCATGACAAGGAAGAAAATGAAGTAAGCTATTGAACATGGCATTTACTGAGCACCTATCTGGTGAAGAGCCTCCTTGTGACACCAGGGAAGGGGGTATCAAAGGTCCCTGTCCCAGTCAACTACCTTCAGTCCCCAAAGTTCATCGACTCACATAGTATCTTCATAATTTCTGTTTTATCTGCAAACCCCTGTACTAATGCCTTATTTTTCCTTAAATCAGCTTACTGCATTTTCTTATCAGGTGTGGTCTTCAGGAGTTTGAGGAGGCTATGAAAAGGAGATAGGTCAGAGTGAGGGGGCTGTGTGCCCATTCAAAGGTGCTGGGTTTATATTGGTAGAAAATGGTGAGTTGTTTGACATTTCTGAGGTAGGAACATTCTAGAAGGACTAGGCAGGTATCGTAGGAGGTGCACAAGAGGAATAGACATGAAGGAAGGCAATGTTCTAGGGGGAAGCCAAGAGGGCTTGGCCTGCCCAGCCCTTTCCCCTTCCCCACTGAGTTTGTTCTTTCTGAGCAGCTGAATGCGGAGGCCCACGTCAGAAAGCTGGAAGACAGCTTATTAGAAGCTAACGCCAAGGTGGCAGAGCTGGAGAGAAACCAGACAGAAATCAATGCCATTAGGACTCACCTCCAAGGTGAGCTTCCCCGAAGCTTCCTAAGGAGCAATTTATGGCAAGGAACAGGGATCCTGAAGGAAAAGGGAAGAGGCACACCTCTCTCCAGCACTTTCTTGGCCTTGGAAAAATCCGAACCAATCACTTTGCAATGAAACAAGGGGATTTTAGTCTACCTGCTGAATATTCCAAGTAATGTGTTTTTACAATGTAAAACAGAGAACACTATTCAAAGATTTTTAAAATTTTTTTATTAAGACAGAGTCTCTGTCACCTGGCTAGACTGCAGTAGTGTCATAATGGCTAGCCCAATCTCAAACTCCTGGGCTCAAGTGATCCTTCTTGCCACAGCCTCCTGAAGAGCTGGGATTACAGGTGCCTGTCACCACACCTGGCTAATTTGTTCTGTTTTTAGCAGCGACAGGGTCTTGCTCTTGCTCAGGCTTGTCTTCAACTCCTGAGCTCAAGGGATTCTCCTGCCTCAGTCTCCCAAAGTATGAAGACTACAGGAATGAGCCATATTTAAGGCATTTTTGTAAAAGTTCTCCCACTTGCCCCATTAGATCAGCAGGGGAAACACTGATGCTGACAAAATCCGATTTTCAAACATTTTCAAACATGGCTCACATACTAATATAAAGTGAACATGCTTCAAGGATTTATTTCGCTCATTAATAAGGGAACCAGAAAAATGGTAAAACTCTCTTCAAAGAGCATTGGAGAGGCAGAGATTTATATAGTTAGCTGGGAAATAAATGTTATTGACTAGGTTAGACCCCAAACTGGTTAATGTCTTCACACATAATAATCCTGTAACCTCTGGGTTTAGTTTAGTTCCCCCCCCTCACCAGAAGAAATCCTTCGCATCTCAATGACAAAAATAATCAGTAACTTATCAATATATAAGTTGACACCTAACTTTGTAGAGGCTCTAATCAGGGGTAAATAGTAAGTCACACAGAGATTCATTCTATTATAGAACTAAATACTCTATACTCTCAGTGGGTGGGCCTGTTAGACCACACTCCAGTGTGACACCGAGAGAACTTGTAGGTATCCTTTGGCCTTATTTCTCACATTCTGAATACTTTTTAAAAATCAATACTTTCATTTGATGGATAGGAAAAGTGAAGGTGAGTGAGGTAAAGTGACTTAGAGAGTAGAACCAGAAACCCTGGCTCTTCCTCTTTGGTTCATGGACATTCCTGGCCTTGGCTCCAGCAGTCATTCCACAGATGACAGGACTGTAGGTTCTGGGATAGTGACAAATACATTTTAAAATGTAGACACTCTCTGCTCCTTTGCATCTCTATCTGTTTCCTCCAAATTGCTTTGCTGTATCTCCTGACAGTTGGGATCTGAGGCCCCTAATTCCATGCAAGTTATCTGGATGTTGGTAACCTCTGGGCTCATTCTCTTTGGGCGGCCGGTGTGGTTGTTCACTGTGCTCCCTCTTCTTGCTCAGTTGGCCAAGCTGCCATATTGATTAGGTACTTTAGAAGCAATATTCTAGCTAGGGAACCAGTTATTCATCCAATATATTTCTTCTATCCCTTTTCACCCAGCTGAAAATAGTGAACTGAGTCGGGAATATGAAGAATCCCAAAGCCGACTCAATCAACTGCTTCGGATAAAGACATCTCTGACATCACAAACAGATGACTATAAGAGGCAGCTGGATGAAGAGTCGAAGGTTGGTTTGGTGGTGGTTGTTGGGGGTTGAAGACAGAGCTGCCTTCTTAAAGGTTATAGGTTATAGAGATGTAGAAGGAACATGAAAAATAGGTATAGCAAGTAAAAATGTTAACTACGAAACTGCAGTAAGGCTGGGCATGTGGCTTGCGCCTATAATCCTAGCATTCTGGGAGGCCAAGGCAGGAGGATTCTTTGAGCTCAGGAGTTCAAGACCAGACTCAGCAAGAGTGAAACCCTGTCTCAACTAAAAATAGAAAAATTAGCCTGGCATGGTGGCAGGAGACTGTAGTCCCAGCTACTAAACAGGCTAAGGCAGGAGGATTTCTTGAACCCAGGAATTTGATGTTGCTGTGAGCTAAACTGATACTGTGGCACTCTAGCCTGGGTAACAGAGTAAGACTATCTACATTATACAACCAAAAAACTCTGTAGTATGAAATGTGCATGACTAGATGAAATCACTTATCCTTAATGGACAATAATAGGATGAAAATAAGGAAAATGAAACCCTGATGCTTTGGATTGTAGAATCATGTCTTTTCCCTTTGTCACCTGCTGTCACTGATGCACCAATGTTATGTATATCTAAGCGATGGCCCAGGGCTGTAGAAACCCCTGAGGGCCACTAACAGGCTGGTCCCCACAGTCTCGCAGTGCAGCTGTGGTGAGCCTGGCCAACACCAAGCACGACCTGGACCTGCTGAAGGAGCAGCTGGAGGAGGAGCAGGGGGGCAAGTCGGAGCTGTAGCGCCTTGTGTCCAAGCTCAACACTGAAGTGACCAGCTGGAGAACCAAGTATGAGACTGATGCCATCCAGAGGACTGAGGAGCTGGAGGAGACCAAGTGAGTGTCCCCCTCTGGCTGGGTGGTGAGCACTGCTGAGGCCAGGACCAGGACCAAGGGAAGGAGTTTCATGGGTTTCTGTAAGAGGAGCACTGGGTTTCTGGACAAAGTGGCCCACTTGGTGCCTGCAGCAGGAAATTTTCTGCACATACCACCAACTTCAGAATCCCACACTTAAGGACTGGCTACCTACACTCAGGTTTCCTCAGGGACATCAGGAGCCAGGGCTCAGTTCTAGGCAGGACTTCTCTGACTCTGATGTGCTCAAAAAGCCTCTGCTGAAATGAGGCATCCCAGCTCATTTCATTTGATCCCACCTTGATCAGTGGACCCAGGGAGATGCTGCCAAAGGTCTCTGGGACGCCAGTTCACTAGCACTGCAACAAATGAAAGAACTATAGAAGCTGGGGTGATGCCTGTGGCTCAAAGGAGTGGGGCACTGGCCCCATATGCTGGAGGTGGCGGCTTCAAACCCAGCCCTGGCCAAAAACTGCAAAAAAAAAAAGCCCAGGAATTGGAGGTTGCTGTGAGCTGTGATGCCACAGCACTCTATCCAGGGTGACAGCTTGAGGCTCTGTCTCAAAAAAAAAAAAAACAAAAACAATTCAGACTGATAATAAAGCATTTAAAAAAAACTATAGAAGCCAACAGAGAAGTTCTGTGGTTGAGCCTCAGCCTTCTCATTGGTCCTTTCTATTTACTGGAATTCCTGGTGATATGATAGTAAGACATAGTGACTTCCAGCTGATGCAACACTTTCATCTAAAGCTCTTTCTTACACTGAGTCTAAATCTGCCTTCTTGTAACCTCCACCTCCTGCCCTTGGCCTTGTTCTACTGAGGCTAAGAGCTGCCTGCTCACACCCCAAGGCTCTTATTCCTGGACTAAACCTAAATCTCAATCCCTAACCTCATCTCTGCTTGAAATCCTCTTCCTGACACCCACAGGGGCACCACCCTCCTTTCCCCAGGGCTTTTGCTCCTGGGTCCCCTTCTCAGAGAGTCCCTGAGCCCTCAGGTGAAATTGCAGTCACCCCTCCCACCTGCACAGCCCACCCCACTTCCCTGATTTTCCTCCTTGCAGCATTTATGAGGTTCTATATGCTTGTACTGTCTGTCTCCCCCATTCCTGAACAAACAATTCACGAGGGCAGGTATCTTAGTCTGTTCTCTTCACTGCTGTATTGCTAACACCTGGAACAATACTTGGCATAGGTTAGAAATAATAAGTATTTGTTGAATGAATGAACGAGCGAACAGACAAAGGTGTGGCTCTTTCCTAAATATTGTTATCTTTTCCAACACTGACATCAGAGCTTAGTGACACGTTCCCCACCCTCTGACAAGGGTCATGGGGCTCCTACATTTCTCTAATCACCCCTCTGGACCCACTCTACAGGAGGAAGTTGGCTGCTAGGCTCCAGGAAGCAGAGGAGGCAGCTGAAGCTGCCCAGGCCCGGGCTGCTTCCCTTGAGAAAAATAAACAGAGGCTCCAGGCAGAAGTTGAAGACCTCACCATTGACTTGGAGAAGGTCAGAGGGTCAAATGCTCAAAAGTGGCCTATTTGCTGGGCAGAGAGCCCATAGCTGAGCTAGTGGGAGAATGTCACACATCTGGGGTCATCCAGAAGAAACTGGTGGCCCAAGAGGGTAGAGCACAGGGTTTATCTTCAAGAGCACACTGGACACCAGCTTGAGCATGTTTGTAAACTCTTCTGAGATCTTAACCCTCAACAAGCTGCTATTTACATAGGTCCATGAGAAACGCGAATTTGTTCCCAGGAAGTTGTGCAATGTGACTTCCCTGTTTCTCTCTTTTTTAATACAAACCATGTCCCACACACTTTGTGTGGCTAAATATTCCTGTTTGCATCCCTGGTTCAAACTGATTTGCCACTCTCTAGCCAAATCAAATATGATTTCCCCTGGCATATAATTCCCTGGTCAAGAACCATGATTCTTGGGGGCTACGAGGGGCCATAGGCCATGGAATCTAAGAACGTGACTGCATCAAGGGGCCACCTAGGCAGGAGGTCAAGTCTATGTAAGAGACTTCAGGAAAAAGGCCCTGAACCCCAAAAAGGTTTTGGTCCCCCTCATATTGAGAAATTAATCAAAAACTTTACAAAATCTAATATAGCTCAATTTCAAATACACAGCTGTTGGGAAGTTATGAGAAAAATCAAAGGTCTATAGAAAAAGAAGTTTAATAATAATCAGTTTTGAGTTGGACAATTATGTGCTACTTATAGCCTTATGCCAGAGAGAAATATATTATAAGGAGTCAGGTCAGTCACCATATATCTGGGAAGGCTGCCATGGCCCAAACTCCTCATTTTATGCTCATTTTATATTCTAGCCTGGGAAAATAAGGAGGAGTGTCTGAGGTCACACATCAGAAGTTTGAGAACTGGAACAGGCTCTTTGTAAACTCTGTTCTGTGCTTATGCTTTAAGTTTGAATTATATTCTAATTCCCAAAAAGACTGTGGTCCAGAGGGCTACTGGGGAAAGGAGGTTGGCGGGGGGCAGAAGGAGGTGAAAGGAGTGGAGAAGTTGGACTTCCAGAGACCATGTCCGCCTTGCCCCAGGCCAATGCCGCCGCCGCTGCTGCCCTAGACAAGAAGCAGCGCGTCTTTGACAAGATGCTAGCTGAGTGGCAGCAGAAGTGTGAGTAGCTGCAGGTGGAAGTGGACAGCTCACAGAAGGAGTGCCACATGTATATGACAGAGAGCTTCAAGATTAAGACCGCCTATGGCTCGGCGCCTGTGGCTCAACGGGCTAGGGCGCCAGCCACGTACACCTGAGCTGGTAGGTTCGAATCCAGCCCGGGCCCGCCGAACAACAATGACGGCTGCAACCAAAAACTGGCCGGGCGTTGTGGCGGGCGCCTGTCGTCCCATCTACTTGGGAGGCGGAGGCAGGAGACTCGCTTGAGCCCAGGAATTGGAGGTTGCTGTG
>CAUYRH010053189.1:0-16850 GCA_963574655.1 Perodicticus potto
AAATGTTTATTTCTCATTATTATTTGCATTTTTGAAATTGAAGAAAATATTTAACTCAAAAACACCAATTCAAGATGCTACAAGAAAACTCTCTTTCAGTAAGTACCCCTATAGGTTCGGCCTCTATGCCTCAAGCGGCTAAGGCGCCAGCCGTGTCCAGCCACATACACCTCAGCTGGTGGGTTCGAATCCAGCCCAGGCCTGCCAAACAACGATGATGGCTGCAACCAAAAAATAGCCGGGTGTTGCGGCAGGTGCCTGTAGTCCCAGCTACTTGGGAGGCGGAGGCAAGAGACTAGCTTGAGCCCAGGAGTTGGAGGTTGCTGTGAGCTATGATGGCAGAGCACTCTACCCAGGGCAATAACTTGAGACTGTGTCTCAAAAAAAAAAAAAAAATTAGCCCTACAAATTCTGAAATGTAGAAGAGAAATGCTGATATGATTAAAGAATTATAAGGGCATTTTAAGTAGTATTATGATGTAAGAAAGAAATGTAAAACACTAGTTTGTTTTTTGTTTTTTTCTTTTTGCAGTTTTTGGCCAGGGCTGGGTTTGAACCCTCCCCCTCTGGCATATGGGGCCGGTGCCCCACTCCTTTGAGCCACAGGCGCTGCCCTAAAACCCTAGCTTGAATTTCACATGGTTTTCTTATTCTTCTGTCAACAACATACTAATAACTCTGATTGTCTATTGACATCTAATAGAATGGTCATTAAAAGTTAAGGAAAGGTAGGGGGACAAAGGGTGTGGTTGGCCTTTTGGGGATAGGACGAGGGGGTCCTTATCTAACAAATCAATCAGTGTAACCTGGTTCTGTGTATCTTCAATGAATCCTCAAGAATAAAAAAAAAAAAAAAGTTGAAGAAAGGATCTTGAATTTAAGAAACTCTATGATTATCCAAGTTGAAGATTTAGAAATCTCCCAGTATATCCATGATTGTCCAGCAGGATCCAATACTCACATGAGGAAAGAAGAAATGGACTAAAACATCGAGCCAACAGGATTTTTGGGTTTTACTGATAAAAGACTTTAGGTACAGGTTTGACAAGTACAAATACTAAAGTTAATAAATCTTCTTGAGAATAATAAAATGTCCACATTGCTGGACATATTTGCCAAAGTAACAAATGTCCTTTCAGAGATAATTTTGTATACTCTTTGGCAATCTTTACTGCCTTATGCTTCTATAACTTTAGGTAGTTTATTTGATGATTCTTTAATCAAATCTGATTAAATTCATTGGATGTGTGAACATCTGTGTCCATTACCAAGATTTCATGAGCACAAGATGAATGAGAAAATCACCAAATTAAACAACTGACTAATTTGTTTAAGAGGTTTCAGCTTAAAATCTCTTTTCACATTTAATGGATACAGAAATTTTAATTTTAGTTAACAAAAAAGTACATGCTTATTTATTTTCAAAAAGTTCAGCTACTAAGATTACATCAAATATTAAGGTAAATTTGTTGAGAATATACTAAACACTGTTAGAAAACTTAAATGAAAGCAAGAAGAATAAAATATTAATAATTCATTTAATAACTCTAATAGAGACTAAAAGAGGTTTCACTTTGCATAATCTATGAACATAGGTTTGATTAGATTAAATATAATATGACATTTCACTAAATTGAAAAGAAATAATACGGACTAAAATTCCTTTTTCAGAGATACTACCAAGAAAAAGAGAATAAATGTTCAGGCTGTCATAAGTAATCAAAGGAGAAGAAAATTTGGGGTGGGATTATTCATAAGTGGAATAACCCAAAAAAGAAAATATAATCACACAGAATAAACATGTTTTTTCTAAACAATAAATAAAATAAAAGTCCTTTATTTTTATTATTATTTTTTAAGACAGAGTCTCGCTATGGTCCCCTAGGTAGAGTGCCATGGCGTCACAGCTCCAAGCAACCTATAACTCTTGGGCATCAGCGATTCTCTTGCCTCAGCCTCACAAGTAGCTGGAACTATAGGTGTCTGCCACAATGCCTGCCTATTTTTTTGTTGTAGTTCTCATTGTTGTGCAAGCCAAGGCCAGGTTCAAACCCACCAGACCCGGTGTATGTGGCCGGGGCCCTAAATACTAGGCTACAGGCACTGAGCCATTTTTTGATATTTGTAATTGATGCATAATAGGGGTTAATATTTGTGGGGTACACATGATAATTTCACACATTCATATCATCAACTCAGGGTATAAGGATATTCTTAAATACATGCACATATATACATTTTTATATATAATCTTTTGGGATTTTTTTGTAAAATAGCTTTATCCTCTGTCATATCACAAACCAACAGACTTTGGAGTTGGCAAGGGTGGAAACACAATAGTAGAACATGCTGTTCACTGAGAAGGAGGAGGATGAGTTACAAAGCCTTCCCCCATTTCTCATGCAGCTGAGGTAAGGCCATAACCCTTATGAATAGATCATTATACCACACCATGGAATATTATGCAGCCTTAAAGAAAGGTGGAGACTTTACCTCTTTCATGTTTACATGGATGGAGCTGGAATATATCTTCTTAGCAAAGTATCTCAAGAATGGAAGAAAATATCCATTTTCCAATGTACTCAGCCCTACTGTGAAACTAATTTATATAATTTATATAACCCAAGATAGCACAAGAATATGCGGAAAGGGGCAAGGGAAGGGAGGGGCGGGGGGAGGATGTGTGAAGGGAGGGTAATTGGTGGGACCACAACTACGGTGCATCTTAGAAGGGTACAGGTGAAACTTACTAAATGCAGAATATAAATGTCTAAACACAATAACTAAGAAAATGTCATGAAGGCTATGTTAACCAGTTCAATAACAATATTTCAAATTGTATATAAAACCAGCACATTGTACCCCATGATTGCATTAGTGTACACAGCTATGATTTAACAAAAAAAAAAAGGAAAAAAAATATATTTACAGGGCCCACCTGGCTCTGTTCCTACACAAATAGGGTTGATCTTTGTAGTAAAAAGGGTGACAGGGAAAGGCAGAAATTTGGGGGGCCGGTAGTTGGAAAACAGGAAGGAAGACAAGCCAATGGTAATGAAGGCTCTCCAAAACATCCAGAAGAGAGGGCAAAGGGCTCTATCAGAGGCTGAAAAGTGTACTTGGGGGTGGTCTCATTCTTATCCTCAATTCCTGATGCTCTTGAGTGATCTGTCCTTTCAGACACCCCCTGTGAAGTTCCACTATCAGATCCTATTCTTTCCTCAGTCCTCACCTATTCAGCTCACCAACCAAGTTTTGGTGTCCCCTATTGCTTAGGCCTCTGAAGTCAGCCCATTTCAATCACAGCCCTCTCCTTAAATACAAAGCATGAGGAGAGCTGGATGATCCTTCCTGCCAGGATGATATTCTAAGGATCAGGCAGTTGTGGGGTCCCCCTTCAGTTCCAGACCAGGCAGTCAATGTGGTGGTGGGCCCCATGTATATTGGTGGAGACCTCAAAGACAGGTGGTGCACAGCAGCAATTCCTGGGTGTCTCTGTTTGTCAACACCTGGAGGATGGTGAAGTTTTCAAGTTCATCATGTGTCACTCAGCCAGCTGCCACAACTTGTGCAGGAAATTCACCAGGAACTCCCAGAGGGGCGAGCACAACAGACAGAACACAAATCTCCATCCTCAAGCTGGGCTTCCTCTGTCTGCACCTTCTCCACCCCTGCTTACCAAAGGAGCAGACCTTAGAGGAACATGTGAGGGTCATGTTCCCCAGGCTCTCATACTGCCTGCTCACTCTGTAGAAGCCACCACTGTTACTGCTGCTGCTACTGCTAGCCCTGGCCTTCTCACCACTTGGGCCTAAGTTCAGTTCTGCCCAGAACTTGACCAGGAAAAAGACATGAGGGAGGCCATGATCATCAGTCCTTGGAGACCACCTTTTTCTCAGAGAATTTGTAATTGATCTGCTGGACATACACACTCTCAAGTTGGGGCACTCCAGGGCTGGGGCAATGCTGGGTGATGTGTACAAACAGGTGCCTCTGGTATGAGTCAGCTGTAATTGTCAGTTCCACACAGGCCAAGAACTCTCCTAGCTGCAACTGGGCTAGTTGCCCCTGGAAGTGCCCAGGGCCCAAGCCTGCCAGGCTGGGAGTAATGGGGCAAGTAGAGGCAGGGATGAGAGGGGTTAAGCAGACCCATACCCTGGTCGATAGATGGGGGAATCAATGACAAGAAAAATGGCTTCACATCTGAAACATTACAGAGGGATCTAGAGCCCCTGAGCAAAACTGGAAAATTTCAGAGGCCTGAGGACCAGAATGACCTTGTTTGGTGAGCTGTGCCAAGGACATGGTAGCCATGGTTTTGAAAAACTTGTTCTTGGAAACCTGTTCCTTTAGCTTGGACTAGATTTCCTCTGATTTCCTTCAAGTTAAAACCTGGATGAGAGTAGAGACCTGGTTGCAAGTTCAGACCTTCTCCATTCTCAGCTTGATGTAGCAGGTAATCATTTCATTCTGACCATACATCTTTCCTTCATAGGACAAGATGATTTTCTGACAGCCTTAGGGCAGGTAGATGGCCAGTGCCTCCTGGAAGCTCTGCTCAATGTCTGGGCTGCAAACACCCCCTACATCTGGCTGCAAACACCCCCTACATCTGGGTCCACATTCCTTCCAGCCCCCTTGCTGCTTCTAGCACTCTCCTCACTGCCTTCCTTATTGCCTGTCCAGGCATGGCCATCATCCATGAAAGGCCCTAAACCAGGGTTCCCAATCTCAGCCTCCCTGCCTGTGGCTGGGAAACATCACTTTAGATATTTATCTTTCCTTCATGCTAGGAACTTTTGAAATATCTTCTAGTTATTAGTAAATGTATAACAGATTAATGTTATTATAGCTGTCATTAAGTTTTCTTTAAGTTCCTCATTTACATCAGTTATAAGTCATTCAGATAAATCTGAACATGTTTTCATTACCTAGCTTTCTTTTTCTAAGTTACATTTAAAATAACTTCTATCATAGCTTATACAGAGATCATGCCCTCATTAAACTCCACTATTTCTGTTGTGCTTTTATTTATTATTATTATTATTATTTACAGATAGAGTTTCACTTTTTCACCCTTGGTAAAGTGCCATGATGTCACAGTTCATAGAAACTTCCAACTCCTGGGCTTAGGAGATTCCCTTGCCTCAGCCTCCTGAGTACTTGGGACTATAGGTGCCCACCACAACACCTGGCTATCTGTTGTGTTTTCATAATAATCTCCCTCATTTTGACTGTCTTACTCAATGATTATATTTCTCTTGTCCTTCCTCAATGAATTCTTTCCCTTCATCCCCCTCTTCCTCTCCATATTTGTTGAGCTGTTATTTTGGGTTGCTTTATAATACTTTCCTTTCATAATGATAAGCTTAAGCTTTGTCCCACTAGCTTTCCTAATTCTCAATGCTAAACACATCTCTCTCTTGTCACTATATGATTGCTCTTATGACTATGAGGACTTTCTTTTTATTGTTAGATCTTTCTCATTATTATGAGAATCAGGGGGATGATGTGTGAAAAAAAGATCACATTGTACCCCATACATGCATTAATGTACACAGTTATGATTTAATAAGAAATAAATAAGTATGCTAAAAAAAAGTTTTTAAGAAGACAACTTACCTCTGTATGACAAAGGTTGGCAAAGGCCATTCGAGGACCTGGAATAAATGGCTGGACTTCAGTGAAGGTGGGAAAATTGTCTTCAACTATTTCTTCTTTTTGAGAAACAGAATGACTCTCCTTAATCAAGGTTGCTCCTACTACTAAAAACAAGATAAAGAAGACATAAAAATATTGGTTATTCAGAATCAATAAATAACACAAGAAGAGGCAGTATTCAAATAGATTACAGTTTTTCTTGGATGTCTGAGAATCAGTCTGTAGAATTTTAAAATTTGGGTTGGAAACCCAAAAGGAAAGGGAAAAGGAAGCAAAAGGAAACCAGAAGAAAGGAAAGGTTGCAATCTTATTTTTGGATACAAGCAGTTTTACAGCAACTAAAATTAAGAAAGACAAAGATGGAAGAGAGGTAAGGTGGGAGGGGGTGAGGATGTTTGGCACACCCCTTGGGGGAAAAACACATTTTATAAGAGGGACTTTGCCTGACAAATGCAATTAGTGTAACTTGGTTATTTGTAACTTCAGTGAATCCCCAACAATAAAAAATAAAAATTAAAAGAAAAAAAAAAAAAAGATGGACACTTTATACTGGTCAAAGGAAAAATACAACATGAAGATATTTCAATTTTAAATATTTATGCACCCAACTTAAATGCTCCCAGGTTTATGAAACGGACCATGAAGGGTCTGAGCAATATAATAGCCCCATAACACCATAATAGCTGGGGAAATTAACATCTCTCTGACAGAACTGGACAGATCCTCTAAATGGAAACTTAACAAAGATATAAAGGACTTAAATATGACCCTGGAACAAATGAGATTAATATACATATACAGAACACAACATCCCAAAGCTAAAGAACATACATTTTTCTCAGTCCATCATTCATACTCCAAAATTGACCACATCCTAGAATACAAATCAAACCTCAGCAAAATTAAAAGAAGATAAATTATACCTTATACCTTCTCAGACCACAAGGCAATAAATGTGGAACTCAACTCCAACAAACGCACATCTCTACACAAAGACATGGAAATTAAATAACTTTTAGCTAAATGAGAGCTGGGTTCAAGAAGAGATAAAAGAGGAAATTGTTAAAGTCCTCAAATATAACAACAATGAAGGAAAAAGTTCTCCAAACCTGTGGGATACAGTGAAAGCACTCCTAAGAGGTAAATGTATTGCATTAAGTGCTCACATTTGAAAAACAGAAAGGGAGGGTGTAGCAACAAACTCATGAACCATCTTATAGAATTGGAAAAAGAAAACAATCTAATCCCAAAACCAGCTGAAGGAAAGAATTAACCAGAATTATATCAGAGATTAATGAAATTGAAAGCGAAGGAATCATTCAAAAAATTAACAACAAAAAAAGATTTATTTTTTATTTCATTTTATTATTATTATTCTTATTCTTATTAATTTTTTTTGCAGTTTTTGGCCAGGGCTGGGTTTGCACCTACCACCTCCAGCATATTGGGATGGCACCCTCCTCCTTTGAGCCACAGACACTGCCAAAAAGATTTATTATTTTGAAAAAAAATATTAAATACATAACCTCTGGCCATATTAACTAGAAGCAGAAAAGCAAAATCTCTAATCACCTCAATCAGAAGCAATAAACAGGAAAAAAAAACACAACAGATTCCACAGAGATACAAGAGATTATCTCTGAGTACCATAAGAAACTCTATGCTCAGAAATTGTACAATGTGGAGGAAATGGGTCAATAACTGGAATAATATCCTCTCCCTAGAATTAAACAAGAAGAAATAGATCTCCTGAAAAGATCAACTTCAACCACTGAGATTGAAGAAAAAAGAAAAAATTCTCCCAACAAAAAAAATGCTGTGGTCCGGATGGCTTCACACCAGAATTCTATCAAACCTTCAAGGAAGAGCTTATGCCCATAATGCAGAAATTATTCCAAAAAAAAAAAAAAAATGAGAAGGAAGGAATGTTCCCCAACATATTCTACAGAGAAAACCTTACCCTGATACCAAAACCAGTAAATGACCCAACTAAAAAGGAGAATTTCAGACCAATTTCACTAATGAAAATAGAAGCAAAAATTCTCAGTAAAATCCTACCAAATAAATTACAGCTACACATTAAAAAATATCATTAATCACAATCACGTAGGATTCATCCCAGGGATGCAAGCCCGGTTTAGTAAGAATGTAATTCACCTTATCAACAGAAGCAGAAACAATGACCATATGATCCTCTGAATAGAGGCAGAAAAAGCATTCAATAAAATTCAACATCTTTTTCTAATTAGAACACTTAAAAATATAGGCATAGGTGGCATATTTCCTAAACTGATTGAAGCCATCTATGACAAACCCACAGCTAATATTATACTAAATGGAGTAAAAGCTAAAATTTTTCCACTTAGAACTGGAACAAACACAAGGTTGTCCTCTACCACCACTACTATTCAACATAGTGCTGGAAGTTCTAGCCAATACAATCGGGCAAGAGAAGGTTATTAAAGGCATCCAAATGGGAGCAGAAGAGGTCAAACTCTCCCTCTTTGCCAAAGATACGATCTTATACTTAGAGAACCCCAATGACTCAACCACAAGACTCCTGGAAGTGATCAAAAAATAAAGTAAGGTCTCAGGATATAAAATTAATCTCCACATATCAGTAGCCTTTGTATATGCCAATAAAAGCCAAGATGAGAAGCTAATGAAGGACACAGTTGTCTTTACAGTAGCCTCAGAAAAAATGACATACCTAAGAATATACCTAAAAAAAGAGGTGAAGGTCCTCTATAAAGAAACTTATAAAACCCGAAGAAAAGAAATAGCAGAGGATATTAACAAATGGAAGGATATACCATGCTCTTGGCTGGAGAGAAACAACATTGTTAAAATGTCTATACTTCCCAAAGCATTCTACAGATTCAATGCAATCTCCATTAAAATGCCCTCATCATACTTTCAAGATTTGGAAAAAAAAATAATTCTTCATTTTGCATGGAACCAGAAAAAAAGTGATATAGCCAAAGCAATTCTTAGTAATTAAAAAAAAAAAAAAAAAAAAAACAAAGCCAGGGCATATCCCTACCAGACTTTCAGCTGTAGAGATCAAAACAGCATGGTATTAACACAAAAATAGTCACTGATATTTGGAACCGAAAAGAAAACCATGAAATGAAACTAGTATCTTACAGCTACCTGATCTTTGATAAACTGAACAAGAACATAGACCAGGGAAAAGAATCCCTATTCAATGAATGATGTTGAGAGAACTGGATAACAACATGTAAAAGACTGAAACTGGGCCCTCACCTCTTATGAACTACAAAAATTGATTCAAGACAGAAAAAAGATCTAAATCTAAGGTATGAAACAACGAAAATCCTCAAAGAAAGTGCGGGGAAAACACTTGAAGATATCAACCTGGGGAAAGATTTTATGAAGAAGACGTCTGTGGCAGTTAAAACAATAATAAACAATAATAAACAAATGGGACTTAATTAAACTGAAAAGCTTCTTTACAGCTAAGGAAACAACAACCAAAACAAACAGCCAACTTTTGGAATGGGAAAAGACATTTGCATATTATTAATTGGACAAAACCATGACTGCTGGGATCTATAGACAACTCAAATTAATCAACAAGAAAAGACCCAATAATCCTATATATCACAGGGCAAGAGACATGAACAGAACCTTTCTAAAGACAGATGAATGCTAACAAACTTATGAAAAAATGCTCATCATCCCTGATCATCAGATAAATGTAAATCAAACCCACCATGAGATGTCACCTCACCCCAGAATGGACCACATCACAAAGTCTCAAAGCTGCAGATGTTGTTGTGGATCTCAAGAGAAGGGAATGCTTTTACACTGCTGCTGGGGCTGCAAACTAATACAACCTTTTGGAAAGAAGTAAGGAGAATCTTCAAAGATGTCAAATTAGATCTCCAATTTGATCCTGCAATCCCATTACTGAGCATCTACCCAGAAGAAAAAAAATCCTTTTATCATAAGGACATTTGCACTAGACTGTTTATCACAGCTCAATTTAAAATCAAAAAAATGTGGAAACAACCTAAATGCCCACCAACCCAGGAATGGATTAACAAGATGTGGGTCATGTATACCATGGAATACTATTCAGCCACAAAAAATATGGAGACTTTTTATCTTTTGTATTAATCTGGATGGAGGTGGAAAACATTCTTCTTAGTAAAGCATCACAAGAAGAGGAAAGCAAGAATCCAGTGTACTTTATTCTAATATGAAGGCAATGCATGATCTAATACAAGGGGTATGGTAGCAGAATGAGGTAGTGGTGAGAGGCAGAGGTTGGGGGGAATGGGGGACACAGGTGTGGTCCTGCCTTTTACCCTCCTGCCTTTTACCCTCACTCTGTCAAATCTCCCTTGTTCACTCCCTTCCCACTCCATTTTTCTCCTTCATCCTGGGCTATAGTTGTGTTCTATCTTTCATAAGAAAGTATGAGTAAATATAAGTAGGTTTCATAGAAGTACTGAGTACATTGGATAATTTTTCCTCCATTCCTGAGACATTTTACTCAGGAGAATATGTTGCAGATCTCTCCATGTAAACATAAAAGAGGTAAAAGCACCATCTGTTTTTAAGGCTGCATAGTATTCCATGGTGTACATATACCACAATTTTTTAATCCATTCATGGGTCGATGGGCACTTGTGCTTCTTCCATGGCTTGGCTATTACGAATTAAGCTGCAATGAATAATCTGGTGCAAAGATCTTTTTTGCAAAGTAATTTTTGGTCTTTTGGATATACTCCTAGTAGAGGAATTGCAGGATCCAACATCAGGTCTGCTTTATTTATCTGGAAGCTGCTATGTGAGGTGCATACATACAGTAGAACCTTCAGGGTTGACCAACTCCCTACATTGACCACCTTCTTAAGTTGACCTAATTTTCATAGACTGGACATGCATCATGTGTACGTGTCGGTACAGTAGGCCTAGTTCTTGATGTTCTTTACTTAATGAATGTTGACCAGTTTGTTATAGTTCCTTGGGTGTTCTGTTCAACTAACAGAGGTTCTACTGTATTCAGGATTGTTGTAACTTCTTATTGAAGTGCTCCCTTTACCATTATAAAATAACTCTCTTTGGCTTTCTTTACTTTTGTTAATTTAAAGTCAGTTTTATGTGATATGAGAATGGCTATGCCTGCTCTCTTTTGGTTTCAATTTGTGTGGAAGACTTTTTCCCAAACTTTCACATTGTATGTTTATGCATCCTTGTGGCTCCACTATGTTTCCTGGAGAAAATAGATACTCGGATCGTGATTCTTTATCCATTCAGTCAGACTACACCTTCTGAGTGGTGCATTTAAACCATTAATAGATACAAATGATATTTGGGATACTCTTCATCCCATAATGTTGGGTAAAACTTTGTGCCTTTGTTTCCTCTTTTATGCTATTTTTCTATAAGAGTTGTAAGCTTTAGCTTTTTACATTGGTGATTTTACATTGCTGGCTATCAATTGTACTGATTCATGTTTAATACAGTTTTGACTACTTCCTGCAGGCAGGTCTGGTCATGACAAATTCCCCCCATGCTTGACTGGAAAAGCTTAATTTCTACATCAAATATGAAACTTAGTTTTTCAAGATATAAGATGCTAGGCTGGTAGTTGTTCTGTTTGAAAAGATTAAAAATGAGACTCCATCCCTCTGGTTCATAAGGTTTCTGCCGACAAGTCTGTTGTTAGTCTGATGGCTTTTCCTTTGCAAGTCAGGTATAAATTACATCTAGATGCCTGTAGAATTTTCTCCTTCATTTTGACTTTGGCCAAGTTGAGTATTATGGGTCTCAGGGATGTGGTATACGCTATGAGACTTTCCAGAGTTTGATGATCATCTTGTATCTATATGTCTGGCTCTCTGGTTATACCATGGACGTTTTCCTCAAAAATTCCCTTCAATAGATTTGTGCACAGCATGGAAATCTATGAATTATCGGAAATGTCCCTCTTCCCCCTAAGACTTTCACATTCAATAATCACTAAATCATGTTGACTATATTCCTTTTCTTCTTCTGCATATTTCTACTACTGCTGGAGGGTTAAATATTAGTATATTAAAATACATTGGTAATTCCTACTTTAACATATGCTCTTAAAGCATCATTCTCATTGGGTAAACAAACTACCAACTATCATTGTTATTTCATAAATGAAAAAAAAATCCTTTAAGAAAAACAAATGAAAAAGTCCTAATGCCAAGAAAAATACCAACACTTAAAAATAAATAAACTAAGCTCCCTATTTTTCTATATTTTACCACAGATGGGTAAAACCTCATAATAGACTGAGCACAAGAATTGATGCCAAGGAAACTGTGGCTTTGATGACTGAAAAAGCTTCCTTTGTCTCCTAATCTCTTCATGTGATTACTTTCCTCATATACCCTACAAGAGGCCTCAGAAAACTACAGACAACATATAAAAATTCGTCCTGGCATGCCTTTATAAGTAATATTTATTGGAATAAATTTATGTCCATTTGCTTACATATTATCGATGGCTTGCTTTCACAGCACCATGACAGGGATGAGTAGATGTAACAGAGATAACCAGCTTTGCTAAAATATTTACTGTCTGGTCCTTTGCATAAAACCTTGAAAGTCCCTGCTTTAGCCCTTGCAAGTCCCTGCTTTTGCCCATAAACAGAGCTCTCTATTTTATTTATTTTTTATTTTTTTATTGTCTTTATTATTAAATCATAGCTGTGTACAATAGTGCAATCAAGGGGTATGAAGGGTATCACCCAACTATAGCACAAAAATATGGGGAAAGGGGCAAGGGAGGGGAGGGAGGGTAATTGGTAGGGCCACATCTCTGGTGCATATTAGAAGGGCACAGGCAAACCTTACTAAATGCAGAATACAAATGTCTTCATATAACAACTGAGAAAATGCCAGGAAGGCCATGTTAATCAGTTTGATGAAAACAGAGCTCTCTAAAACGCAAATCTGACCTATGACTCCCTTGCTCAAAATTCACCAATGAATCCCTACAGCAAACTTTACTGGCTCCCTACCTAATTGCCATTCCATGTTCCTTTTTGCTAGAGAACCACAGTCCTATTTGGATATTTATCATCCTCAAACCCTTCCCCACGCTCCAAAACCAGAAATAATTATTCTAAGCTAATCTGCTTTACCAGTGACTGGTTTAGGGATGAGCATATGATGTATCCCAGCCAATAAAATCTAACAGGAATTCCCCTGCATGCATGTGAATTTTCTCTCCATTTAACTGAAACATGAAGAAAAGCAGGCCTTCCAAACATTAGATATCACCTTACGGGAACACAATGTTTGGAGTTACTGCTAATTAGCCAACCATGAAAGGAGATATGAACAAAACACCAGCAACAGCACAGAAGAGAGAGGGACAGCAAGGGGGATGTCGAGGATGTGCACTGACCCCCCAAACAACTCTGTTTCTGTGGTTTTAGCCACTGTTGGCTAGGTCATGTTCAGGATGGGTGGAGGGAGGGTAATTGGTGGGAACACAACTACAGTGCATTTTCCAAGGGTACATGTTAAATTTACTAAGTGTAGGGTATAAATGTCTTAACACAATAAGAAAATGCGGTGAAGGCTATGTTAACCAGTTTGATGAAAATATTTCAAATGGCATATCAAACCAGCACATTGTACCCAGCTATGCATTAATGTACACAGCTATGATTTAAAAATAAAATTTCCCATGACCTACAGAATGAGATCTACTCATGTCTATACTATTAAAAAGGTTTTCATGAGCATGTGTGAGCCAGGTATTCCCCTCATTCCCAGCAAAACTGAACCTCTCAGATGTCCTGCAAGGCCACTTATGAACATCAGATTTTGCACTTGCTCTTTCTTCTGACAAATATGTAATCTGGTTAGATGTTCCTTCTACAAGCATCATTATTTTGCCTCTTTCTCTGGAAGACCGCTGTTCACTTTACCTGCTTACCTATTTATTCTCTTAAAGCTTTAATTTCTCTACATGAACTTAAAGTGGCTGGCTTAAACATAACATAATAAACACATAAGGAATGATATAAGCATGTTCTCACACACAGTAAACATTGAAGAAAGTAGTAAATAATTAAAATGACAATGATAATAACTAGCTCTTGACCCAGCACCACAGCACAGTGGTTATGGTGCCAGCCATATGCACAGAGGCTGGCAGGTTCAAACCCAGTCTGGCCAGCTAAACAACAATGACAACTGCAACAGAAAAATAGCCAAGCATTGTGGCAGGCACCTGTAGTCCCAGCTACTTGGGAGGCTGAGGCAAGAGAATCACTTAAGCCCAAGAATTGGAAGTTGCTGTGAGCTGTGACGCCATGGCACTCTACCCAGGGTGACATAGGGAGACTCTGTCTAAAAAAAAAAAAAAAAAAAACCAAAAAAAACTAGCTTCTGATAGTATTTTTTTAAATGTTTGTCTTCTGTAACATTGGAAAAAGTCCTAGTACCTAAAAGACACTTGATAGTTATTTGTTAAAAGGGGAAAGGAATAAAGATTATTTCCTTAACAATTCTGTTCATCAACCTCAGGAATGAAATAGGAAAGGATCTATTCGGAGCACCTTACAAGCCAAAAATATGTCTATTCCTTTTGTTTTCTTTGAGACAGTGTCTCACTCTATCACCGTGGGGAGAGTGCCATGATGTAGCTCACAGCAACCACAAATTCTTGGGTCAAATACATACTCTTACCTCAGACTCCTGAGTAGCTGCGACTATAGGCATCCACCACAACTCTCAGCTAGTTTTCCCATTTTTAGTAAATATGGGGTCTTGTTTTTTCTCAGGCTGGTCTTGGACTTCTGAGCTCAAGCATTCTGCCTGCCTCAGGTTGCCAGAGTGCTAGGATTACAGGCATGAGCTACTGAGGCCTTCTTACTCCATCTTTTTCTTCTACAACTTGAGAAACCTGATATAGAAGTTCTTTCAAAGATAAACTACATTATAGTTCAGATTGTATAATGCATTTGATGTCACATTGAGGTAGCCTAATAGCACTTTTGTTACTGTGAAATAGTTTTGTACTTTTATCATACTTTGTTTACTCAGAGTTGGACAATTGGAATATTTATGAGGCAAAACCTCTAGTTAATAGTAGCAGAGTATCTTCTTCTAACACAATTATGGTTACATGACAATGACCTAGCACATAGAAGAACACACCTTATTCTAGCCATGTAAATATATCTTATTCAATTTCAATTTTTGGTTAATGAAGTCAATAATAATAAGATCTTGTTGGTATAAGAATATATAACTTGTGCTTCTCAACAAGTGATTGCCCTTCTGACTTTCCTACCCAGAAGGTATCATTAAGAAATATTCACCTATTAGTGTTAGCCCACACTGGATATGTTTCATAGATTTATGACTATCTATGGTACCACAAGGTATCATTTTTTGTTGAGTTCCCAGGTTTAAAGACAGTATGTTTTTAGAGACTGATAGTACTATGTAATACAGTTGACTATTAAACAACAGGGGTGTTACCTGTAGGGTTTTACTTATGTGCAGATTTTCTTTAATTTCTGCCACCTGCAGATAGTAAAACCAATCCTTTCCCTCCCTCCTCCTCAGCCTATTCTATGTGAAGACCAGGAGGATGCAGTCTTTGTGAAGATCCACTTCTACTTAATGAACACTAAATATACTTTTCATTTCTTTCTTTCTTCTTAATAATTTCTTTCCTATAGCTTTATTGTAAGAATACAAGATTCTTTCTTTCTTGTAAGAATATGGTAGATAACACATACAAGAATATGTGGTAATTGACTGTTTCATTCACTAAGGTTTTCAGTCAACAGTAGGCTATTAATAGTTTGTAGGGAGCCAAAAGTTATACTTAGGTGGGTAATCCCAGCACTTTGAAAGGATGGGAGGATTGCTTGAGACCAGGAGTTTGAGACCAACCTGAACAAGAAAACAAGACTCCAATTCTATAAAAATTTTAAAAATTAGCTGGGCACAGTAGTATATGTCTGTATTCCCAGCTACTCAGGAGGCTGAGACAGGAGGACTACTGGAGCCCAGGAGTCTGAAGTTGCTGTGAGCTATGGTGATGCATCCCTAGCCAACAGAGGAAGACCCTGTCTTCCCCCAAAAATGTTGTATGCAGATGTTTGAGTATAACCCCCATGTTTTTTGAGGGTAAAAAGTAATTAATATTCTTTAACAGAATATAAATCCCTTATTGTACAAATTAAACAGAGGATTCATTTTATTAACAAGTTCAACTCATTACAGTGTGATGATACAGAAAATTTTCAACATTCTAACTTGCACATCTTTTTTTCTTTATACAAAAATCTCATATAAGATTTTAGAGGCCATAACTAACTAAATGAATTGTTTTCAAACAATATTGTTTTAGATTCTAAGTTATCTGCAACTGACTTAAGAAACAATTCTAAACTCTAGGCTTGGAAGGAACAAATGAAGAAAAAATACATAAAATTTATACTTTTTTTGAAACTGCTCCTTTGTGTTCGGAACTTCCTACTCTTGCTATGATAGGACAACCCAGAGTAATTCATTATCAGAAGTCTTACCTTGTGCAGGATAGATAGGTTTAATTTTTGCCTTATGTTCCAAAATTTTCTGTTGAATTCTATGTATAAAGAATAAATAGAATTATAGTTTTAATACTGATATGAAATACATTTACCAAATATATTAAATTATTAGAGTATTTCAGAAAATATAAGAGCTGACGTCAGAATGTTATCCCATACAGATTAAATTTGTAAGCTCTATGAATTTCTTATACAGCTTCTAAAGAATAAAGAAAAAAAGCAAGGTGAAGTACTCATGAATTGAGGGCAGTATAGCTCATTACATTAACAAGAATTAGCTTGAAATAATGGTAAACTTCCTGAACTCAGAATAAGTTCTACCTCTGTAACAAATAGCTAATTGTTCATGGCCAAACTGCTTCTTTAAGGCTAAATATTTTTTTTCTAAAAACAAGGATTTTATGACCTTCTTTAACTGGGTTGTTATGATGATTTACTAAGACAAAATTTTTAAATGCTCAGAGAAACAGGAATACAATGGAATACATTGTTCCTAAACTTTATTATTGAAGTCATAGAATCTGACTGTCATAGAATCTCACATAAAATACCATCTGTCTTTTTCATAGGTTGCAATAGTCTTTTTTTTCTTTTCTTT
>CAUYRH010053191.1:0-21574 GCA_963574655.1 Perodicticus potto
AATGCACGCAGCCTCGAGAACCTGGAAAAGGCAGAAACATGTCTCTAAAGCTTCCCAGCTGACACCTTCATTTTAGCCCAGTGAGGCCCATTTTGGGAAATAATCACTGTGTATTATTTTAAACCACCAAGTTTGGGATAACTCATTACAATAGCAATAGAAAAGTAATACAACATGTACCTAAAGTTATGGTCTATGGAGAACATTCAGGCAGTAGCCGCCACAAATCCCCTTGTGACTCCTACAGATACCTGCTGCCAGAGGCGGGCAGCCCAGACACCCTCTGCTCTTCCTGCTAATAAGGATGTGGTCAGAAAAACTTCCTCTGAGCCTTCTTCCTTTTGTTTTCCTTCCCTAATTTATTACTTCTCTTTTCATGCTCCCCTAAAAGGAAAAAACACCACCACCATCTCTAGATACCCACACATCTGCCAGAAGAAAAGAGATTCGATTTTTTTAAGTCTTACCCTGCCCTAAAACCTTTGCAATAAAAGCCATTCGCTAACATACTAAACAGCAAGAATAAATTTGATACACAATACTGCTCTCATTCAATTACTACGCGAAGGATCAAATTCAATGCTTGGATGCACACTACACCCAAATTCAGCTCCAATCTTTTTCCTTTGAATTGTGAATAGACATTTTAGTGTATATTACATGGTGAAGCAATAACAAACACTGGTAAAAATACAAATGCTCCTCAATTATTTTTCACTTATCTCTTATGAATTTTACTGCCTAAAAAATGAAAGCAGAGCGGCAGAGGTAGGGAAGTCATATCATCACTGTGTTGTTCATAATAAATATGAATCTGTTTCCCCTACTGGAACATGAAATAAACCCGTAAGTGTGTTTTAGCTTTTCTGCAACTAGAAAAGTTAAAATGAAAGCATTTCCTTGTTTCAATGCATCAGTATTTCAGTTTGATGATGTTAAAATTCTTTAATGTTCTCAAAAAAACATACCAAATAATGATGAATGATACTGATATGTTTGAGTTTGTCAATAATCAGTATTTAAGGCCAATATTCCAATCTTGCTTTTTTACCAAGATTATTAAAATTAATGTTAAGTAGTATAATATAGCATATCTTTCTTTTTTCTTTCTTTCCCTTTTTTTTTTTTTTTTTTTTTTAGACACTCTGTTGCCCTGGGTAGCGCGCCATGGCATCATCATAGCTCACAGCAACTTCAAACTCTTGGGCTTGAACAATCCTCTTGCCTCAGCCTCTTGAGTAGCTGGGACTATAGGTGCCCACCACAGTGCCCAGCTAGTTTTTCTATTTTTAGAAGAGGAAGGGTCTCACTCTTACTCAAGCTGGTCTCAAACTCCTGAGCTCAAGCAATCCACCCTCCTCAGCCTCACAGAGTGCTAGGATCATAGTTGGGAGCCACCATGCCCAGCCAACATAGCATATTAACATGTTTATTTTTTAAAACCGATGGAGTTTTTTTTTTCAGGATAAAGAAGAAAAAAAATAACATCATAATGCCCACTTCTGAATACTCTGTGGAAATCTTAGATATCTATTAACTAACTGGAAGCTGTATGTGTAAGCAAAGAAGTTTAGCATGACTATAAATATTTTCCTATGATTTACTACTTTAGACTGCCTGATAAAAATGTTAAATCAATTTTAAAAGACAACATTAATTTTTTAAAGGAGCTCATTAAAACCAATAGATTACAAAAACAAATGTGGGGAACATGGAGGTAAAAGCAATAAATATATAACATAAAATCCTAGGAAGAAAAAAGTCTATTTATAAAAAAAAATTCTTCATGTGTCACATCAGTCACCACAGGCAGAAATAAAAGTAAAATTGTTAAGAAGGTGATACAGAAATAATTGTTATTAGCGTAATGATATTGTGAACCACTTTCACATGTGAAATATATTGAGTTCTTATATAACTCCACAAATACAGATTACTGTCATATGACGTCTTTTTGAAAATTAAAGACCACATTTCTGGAAAAGTGACCCCATTGGACACAGTTTTTATGAAGTTTAACAAGTAGTTAGGGAGAGAGGAAGAGCAGATTCCCGTGCAATAACATGGCCCTGTAAAAGGACATTAGCCAACTCTCCTCAGATCCCTGCTACAACTTAACATAATATCCCTCCTCACAATTCCACGAGTTAAAATACATCCTCATAAGGATGCTTGAAAAACTAATCAAATGATGGCTCCTGTTCTGAGTGCTTCTAGTTTAGTGGTAACGTAACCCAGAGGTTTTATAATCACTAATCTTCTCCACATGTTTCAATATATCCCATCAAGTCAAATGGAAACTATTCACAAAAAATAAGAACATAAGTCATTTTGTCTTTGGCAATTAATAATATTACATAAAAATTATGTTACCTATACACTTGTACGAGCTGAGTTTTCTTCGCTGCACTTTGAAATAGCTGGCTTCTTCCTATTCTCCAACTTCAACTCCAGGGTATTAAATGTCATCTGTCATGCGATTGATATATAAATCTATTAACTATTTAAATAGAATTGATTTTAACCACCAAAGTTATTTTAACTAAACTTTGAATGTGTAACAAAATATTCTAAGTGTAGACAGAAAACAAAAGTAGGATTATCATCATTGATTTTCCCAGATTGCAGGTAATTTTGTTCTTATCCCTACATTTCCATTTTATTCTTTTTGGATATGGATGTTTTAGATTTTTATCGAAATAAAATATATTCAGAATATGAAGATTAAAGTACATATTTATAATATGCATAATTCATGGCTCAATTGTTTTATAACCTATATAAGTTTTGATATAATTTCCAAAGTCTGTATCAGATGGCATAGGACTGAGAATAAAGAAATGCCTCTGAGAAGGTTTACCTAAACCACAGCTTTACTTGTTCATTTCTAATTTTGTACTCTTAAAAAAATTACACTGCAAATTAATCTTAGTTCATCAGCGTCATGAAGTGTTCCTCTTTTCACCTCAGTGACTTTGTATTACTTCTTTTGCCAAAAATTCACAATTCCTGTTCTTAGTTCTGGCTGATCCAGCTACCTCCAAATGATCTTGCGTATGCCAATCTAGAAAATATATTGTGGTAACAAATGGAGTATTTGCACATAACAGAAACACACAATACTTTTATATCCCTTTGAAATTTTTGTTCATCAATTCTTCATTATGCAAACATTGACCAAGCCTCATCCTCAGGCACAAGTTGGATACCACCCATAGAAAGATGAACTGGGCTCTGACCTCAAGATGTTTATTATTGACTGGGGGCATTAAATGGAAAAATCAACAGCACAGAATGATAAGCATAGCAAGCAAACCAACACAGGCTGTTAAAAGATGGAGGTGAGTTAAAGAAGGCTTGTGAGAGACAGAAGATGAAAATGGAACGGCAAGCAGAATTAGCCATTGAGGAGCAGAGAAAGGCACTGTGGACAAAAAGATTGGCATGTGCAAAGGCTTGGAGGCACTGCATGTTGGGTTCCAGGAATTTAGGCAAATCAGCAACCTGGCTGCAGGGCTGTGAGAGGCAGGATATGAGGCTGTCTAAAGATGACCAAGGATGTGAATGTGAGTGTGAAGATGATGAAGAGCAACTGAAGGACTTTAAGCAGAGAGTGTGGCTCACAGGGTTAAGGGAGTGTCATAGAAATAGGGTTGCCTAGATAGAAGTGGAGAGGATTCCTGGCAGGCTGGGTGTGAAGAGGGAGATATGGAAAGTATTATTACTCAAGGCCACCTAGAATGATACTGGCTGAGACTGAGACTGTCAAAAGAATGCCCAGAATATGGGTAATACTGAAGGCACAAAAGGCAAAATGTATGGAAGTGGGAGAGCAGTGAAGCTGGAACCCAGGGGAGTTCAAAGAAAGGGAATGGGAAATAAAGCATGCTATGGAGGGTCAGGAGTATGCATGGAGCACCATCCTGGCCATGGGGTGGGCACTTCAGGACACACTGCATGTCCTAGATAAAGGCAAAAGAAGGAAGATTGACAGGAAGGGATACAAGAGACACTGAAACTCCGTGATGACAGGACTCCCAGGATATGGGAGAAGGGTTGAAGGAGGACTGAGTCATTCTCAGGTTTATAGCTTGGGTGTCTAGGGGGTTAGTAGCACTATTCAACACTGTGCAGATGATGGAAGGAAGGGAATAGGTTAGAAGGAAGGTGATGGCCTCTGATTCTGAAATATTGAGTCCCCTGTTAAGCATCCTGATAGAAATGTCAAGTAAGTGGTTGGGAATACAAGTCCCTTAATTAGGATAAAGTTCTAAGAGAAGGATATAGACTTGGAAATAGTCAGAATAGATGACAGATAAAGTCACGGGTCTGGCTCAGAACATGGAATGAGAATAGAAGATGATTGGGGATAAAATACTAGGATACAACATATAAATGATGGCAGAAGAGAAACAAAGATTGAAAAGAAATAACAAAAGGTAACAGGGAGTAAGAGTGGACTATCAAGGTAGCTGCTGGAAACGTGAAAGTCAACAACAAAGACGTGATCAGTACTGCAATGTCCTGCAGCTTTTGCATCCCAATGGTCTAGTTGTCTGTAATTTTAGTAGAGTATGATAATGAGATTACACCGGGGTATGGTATAAAAAGTGGATGAGACTGTGAGGACCAGGTAAACAGACCACTTTTACTATGACTGGCTATGAAGAGAGATCATACGCCTGCCAAACCTAACTCAGAGGCCTGAGGCCAGGAAAGCAGTAGGGATGAAAGCAGACTCAATCCCATCTCTCTCTCTTTTTTTTTGGCAGTTTTTGGCTAGGGCTGGGTTTGAACCTACCACCTCCGGCATATGAGGCCAGCGCCCTACTCCTTTGAGCCACAGGCGCTGCCCAATCCCATCTCTCTTAATCGCTGTCTTCCAGTGAATTTATCATAGATGTCAGCACCATAAAGCTCTTGCTAAGCCTGTGTCCCTAATGCACAAGCAGTCTCATGAAATCCAAATATTTGGGCAGAAACTCAAACAATTCCCATTCATTCATTCATGGCCAAGTTAAACCAAAACACATCATATCCATCTGACAATATAAATATAACTAGAATTGTGTATCTTGAATATACCAGTCATTCTTGCTATATGGATACTTATTGGAGTTTGAAACTTAGCTAAAATACCTAAATGGGGCGGAGCCTGTGGCTCAGTGGGCAGGGCACTGGCCCCATATACTGAGGGTGGTGGGTTCGAACCCAGCACTGGCCAAACTGCCACAAAAAATAGCCAGGCGTTGTGGTGGGCACCTGTGGTCCCAGCCACTTGGGAGGCTGAGGCAAGAGAATCACCTAGGCCCAGGAGTTGGAGGTTGCTGTGAGCTGTGACGCCATAGCACTCTACTGAAGGCGACAAAGTGAGACTGTCTCAAAAGAAATAAAAATAAATAAAATACCTAAATGAATTACAATATAGTGATCTATTGTGGGGGGAAGCGGAGGGGGACATGCTGGGAGGAGCTAGGACAATAAGAGGAGAAACCCACAGGAAGCTGCTAGCCAAGCCACGAAGTTCTTTCTACTATATACCTGGGTGAAAGCACTTGCTACAGTCATTATAAATCATTCCCAACAGAGAAGTAGAATATTTCTTAGCTTTAGAAGACTACTAAGAATTCATATAAGAAATCTACAAAAAAAAAAAAAGGGAGAGAGAGATGAAAGGAGAACCAGGATGCAAATAAACTTGACTAGCATCCAGTGGCTGGGACTGAAACACAGGGTGACTTGGCTATTAATAAGCAGGGCACTGGCATTGTGGGAAGGCCACCAGGAAGGAATAGTCTCCAAAGTCCTAGTGCACAGCTAGCTCTGATGTGCCTGCTGAGCTTGGGTAGCTATCCTTGGAGTGAGCTGAATGGCTCCCACCCACCCCCCAAAAATCAGCTACAAGATTTCTAGAAGTGATTAAGAAATACAGTAATGTCTCTGGGTATAAAATCAACGTGCACAAATCAGCAACCTTTGTATCTGCCAATAACAGCCAAGATAAGAAGCAAATCAAGGAGACAATTCAATTCACAGTAGCTTCAAAGAAAATTAAATACCTAGGAATATATCTAACAAAAGATGTGAAGGACCTCTACAAAGAAAATTATGAAACCCTAAGAAAAGAAATAACAAAAGACATTAACAAATTGGAGAACATACCATGCTCTTTGCTGGGAAGAATCAGCATTGTTAAAATGTCTATACTACCCAAAGCAATTTACAGATTCAATGCAATCCCCATTAAAATACCAACATCGTATTTTGAAGAACTGGAAAAAATAGTTCTTCATTTCATATGGAGCCAGGAAAGAACCCACAAAACTAAGACAACTCTTAGTAATAAAAACAAAGCCATTCATATCACTCTACCAGAGTTCAGGTTATATTGCAAGTCCACAGTGATCAAAACAACAGGGTGTTGGCACAAAAATAGAGATGTAGATACATGGAACAGAATAGAAAACCAAGAGATGAAACCAATCTCTTATTGCCCTCTGGTCTTTGATAAACCAGACAAAAGGATACAGTGGAGAAAAGAATCCCTATTGAATAAATGGTGCTGGAAGAACTGGATAACCACATGTAAAAGACTGAAACTGGATCTGCACCTTCCACCACTTACAAAAATTGACTCAAGATAGATAAAAGATTTAAATACAAGACATGAAACAATAAAAATCCTAGAAGAAAATGTGGGAAAAACTCTTGAGGATGTCAGACTGGGGAAAGATTTTATGAAGAAGACTTTAGTGGCAATTAAAACAACAAAAATAAACAAATGGGACTTAATTAAGCTGAAAATCTTCTGGACAACTAAACAATTAAAGCAAATAGACAACCTTCAGGATGGGAAAAGATATTCGCATGTTACAAATGTGATAAAGGTTCAATAACTAGAATCTAGAGGGAACTGAAATTAATCAACAAAAAAGAGCAAATATGAAATTATTTTCATAGCAAATAATGAAATGAAATAATGAAAATAATTTTATGGTTGGGGGTCACCACAACATGAGGAACTGTATTAAAGTGTCACGGCATTAGGAAGGTTAAGAACCACTGGGCTAGAGGATTGCTCAAGCCCAAAAGCTCAAGGTTGCTGTAAGCTATGATGACATAAAGGCACTGTATCCGGGACTACTAAGTGATACTCTTGTCTCATAAAAGAAAAAAAAATAGCCTAAGTCCATTAAAACAATTCTGTTAAACTCCATTCTAGGATGATTAGTTACCTGCAAATATGTCCATATGTCAGCAATTAACATAAACATTCAAGATATAAAATGACTATATATTAATGTAGTAGCAAATTTGAAAGAATCAATTCAACATGAAATGTCAAACCATCAATGGGAAAAGAGAGCACAATAGCCTGAATTAAGATGGGATATAGTCAAATGAGCCATAAAAAGCACTATTTATTATAAAGCTATCAAGGAAGATAATTCAAAACAGAGCAAAACAAGTGAGCCAGCCGTTTCCACTTTGATGTGCTGTTGCTCCACAGGTACTGACTGTGCATCCTCCGGCTTCTGGGCTCTTTTTAGTTAGTGCTGGGACTTACGGATCGGCCTGTTTCTCTAACAAAAATGCGTACATTGCATACCTGCGGCATTTTACAGGAGATAGAATATACACAATTCTGTCGATTTAAAAAGCAAATAAACATACAAACTTTGAAAAAGAAAGAAAAGATAGGAAGCATTCTACTCTAGCATTTTGACCTGTAATTATAGTTCATCTAAAAACTTCATTCCACAAAAATAAAAAATAAATAAAAATCTCATTCCACAAGAAATAAATCTGGCTCTTTAAGTTCAGAAACAGTATCTTTCAGATATCCTTACTTCTTCCTTGGTAACTAAGCACCATTAATTATCTATTTGTTCTTACTTGGCAGGGGGGAGCAGAAAAAAGTGATCTTTTTATTGGATCTCAGTAAATTTTTAAATTATTATTTTTACTTAAAATATAAAATAAATACATAAATTATTTATCACTTTTTAAACTATAATTTTTTTGAATGCTCCATTGCATTGAGTGTGGTCTGAATTAACTTTCATTTGGCTATTATATCTCTTATACTTCCAGACACTATTGAACACAAATATTGGTAATCCTAAAAATAATCTACATTAGGATAAGTAGAAATGCTGATTTAGTCAAGAAACTTTTTTTTTCCTTCATTATTTACCTAGGGCAAGATGTAAATCAACAATAATAATAACAGTTACTGTGATGATTAGTTAACACTTATTGGATATTTATTATATAATAAGCTTTGCTCGAAGCATGTTACATATATTAATTCATTTAATTCTCATCACTTTATGAAGTAGTGACTATTATTTATTACTATGTTTCACACACAAGAAACAGACATTTTTTTTTAAAAAAACAATAAATGTAGATTTATTAAGAGCCTGGGCTTTCGAGCCAGACAGACTCGGGTTCCAGGCCCAGGCTTGCCACTGACGTGTAACTTTGGCAAAGTTTAGTTTTCTTTTATTTCTTCTTTCTTTTATTCTTCTCCCAATTCGGCTTCTAAAATGCCCATATATGTAGTGCCGAAAATCCAAACAGTACCAAAGAGTATACAATACAAATAAAGTCTCCCTTCCATCCCAGTGCTCTCTTCACTTCTGAGAAACAGACACTTTCATGAGCACAGCCAGCCAGTGGTAGAAGCAGGATTCAGGTGTAACAACCCGCACAGGAGTTACATGCTTTGAATAGCTTTGCCAGTTTTTTCTAATCACCAGTCATGAACCATTAGTGATGGTAATATTAATTTAGTAAGTGGCAACTATGGAAGTTATTTTAAAAAAAAAATAAGAAGAACAAAGAAAATCAAATGCAGCACCAGGGCAGGCTCCGTGGGCACGAGACCCGGGCAGTCACAAGAGCCCACTCTATGAAGCGCCCTATCAACTGGTCTAACGCTCTCCTGATGCCGTCATAAATCCTCAGTTTCATCCCTGAACTTGTTTTGTAAAGAAAGTCCAATGAAACCACGGAGCAGATGCATGAGAAGAGGACAGACGCACAATACGCGTGTTTGGGGTTCCCAAGCTAAGCACATTGTGTTTGCATCTGAGTAAGGAACAAGGGTCTGTGAAGAGGGTGAAAGGCCCAGGGGCCACATTTACCAATAAAATCATAACTCGCTTCCAAGGAAGAAAGAAAGCAATGGCATTCTAAGAAATGAGAATGACCAAGGACCTACTATCCTATTCTTTCCTACTTCTATTACTGCCCAGTATTACACTGAAAATAATGACACGGAAGGAAAGGAAAATTTAAGGCAACCTAAGGTTCCTTTTCTTTAGCCCTTCCTTACCAAAAGGCAAAGATAGAGTGTTGGTAGAATGCATACCTATCAAGGTAAATAAAAACAATTGAGTTTGTTTTCAACACTATTTCCACTCTTCTGATAAGAACAAAGTGCGTATGAAGGCACAAAGTAAGAAATACCCAGGGGGTGATTTTGTTGATTTCATATAAGTTAAATTATCTTATATTTTGCATTTAAAACTGGTATTACACAAAATAAAAAAACATAAAAGTCCTAGGAATAATTAACAATTTTAATTTAATTCTTCTTGACTTAATGACAATAAATAGCAAAATAAAACAAAACAAAACAAAAAGCCTCATGACAGGTCAAGAAGAAGAGAGTCCACGGAAGAAAGAGAAAAAGATCTATCTAATTACTCTGAGCAGCACTTTGCCCTGCTTTTTGAACACAAGCTGCACATCTTCATTTTTCACTGGACCCAGCAAAAGACATGGTCAGTCCTGTGCTGCAGCACACACAGTGAGGGTGACTATCGCTTCCCAAAGCTTTGATTTTCATGAAACAAATACTCACAAAGACATGTGAGTGTACTGGATCATGATGTAAATGTTTATCATGCTACAGATCATGGTCACAAAGTTTAGAAACTACTTCCCTGCACTGGCGTAAACAAAAAGCGTACAAACCCTCTCTCCTTACCACCCTGAAAGATGAGGGCACCCCAGCTTACCTAAATATCAGCTTCCTGTTATGTTCCATGTTGAGTCTAAACTCCTCTGCTCAGCAGCTAAGACAATCATAATTTGGCCTAACATCAACCTTTTAACCACATGTCCCACACCTCAGCAATGAGACCCCTTAACCCCAAGGGAACTGCGATACCTGCTCTGCTCGCTTGCCTGTCCTTCCCTCCCCCAGCTCCTTCTTACCTCTGATCCTCTACTCACACAATCTCCTCACAGCCTATTCGTCCTATCCACATGCAACTCCAGAGCCACCTCCCCAGAAGTCTTTCCTTTCTCTGAAACATGCATACTCTCTGTACCCTAACTGTTTGTTCCATGTGACAATTTAGATATTGCTACGACAAGGAGATGAGTCACACTTGCTTCCCCATAGCCCATAGTATACAACATGGTCAGGCTACATACAGGGCTCCATGCAGACCTAGGCGAGGGAAAGGGCCAGGTTTTTTCAACATGTCTACCACTAAGCACTGTCCTCACCCTGTGAAGCAGGTATTTTTATCCTACTTGATGTGAAAGAAACCTGACATTTAAATAACTTGCCCGAGGTTGCATAGGTAGGATTTAGCAGAGCCATGATCAAGCCCCAGGCATTTCCCACCATTGTACCTTTTATGACACCCATCATTATCTACAGAACCTCAGAAGAAGCATCACCACCATTAAGGCAACCATCTGCAAAGCACACCTATTAGACCAAACCTGAACAAATGTTTAAAGAGTCCTAGGGGAAGCTATTTTAACTTTTGAATTCTTAGACTGCCTCCTAAGTTATGAGTGAGAAGAAATAAATTCAAAAGTTAAAATGAGGTGGTGCCCATAGCTCAGTGGGGAGGGCACCGGCCACATACCCCAAGGCTGGCAGGTTCAAAACCAGCCCCAGCCTGCTAAACAACAATGGCAACAACAACAAAAAAAAAATAGCCAGGCGTTGTGGTGGGCACCTGTAGTCCCAGCAACTTGGGAGGCTAAGGCAACAGAATCACTTATGGCCAAGAGTTTGAGGTTGCTGTGAGCTGTGATGCCACAGCACTCTACCCAGGGCAACAGCTTGAGACTCTGTCTCAAAAAAAAAGAAAAAAAAAAAGTCAAAATGGAATAGCAGATCTGAGTGAAGGGCACGTACTTCTGGGATCATTGTGGGAAAAAAAGACAAGGAGAAGAGAATATTCCTTATAAAATCAAACCTGTAGGTCAGTGTAAGAAATTAAACTTCACAGGAGAGAACAAAGAGCTAACAACGTAAAAACTGGGACCAACTCTGGCATAGAATGCCAGGCATGAGTTTAAGTCTAGTATGTGCCTTGGAGGGAGTTTAGAGAGGAAAAAGTTCCATTTGTCTTTTATTTAATGAACGGAAAGCTGAGAACTCAGTGAGCTTTTCGTTAAAAATGTCAGCCTACTATTGAATCTTCCAACCATCTTCTAGGATAATTTCTCTTCCAGATGCAGTAAAACTATATATTTTTCCTAACTTAAGATTTAGCTGTTGGAATCCTTTGTAAAAGGCATAATTGCAAAATAACTTCAGGTTTAATACCTGATTATATCAGAAATCTCAGTGGAAATAAAAATGTTAATATGGGATACGAATGTAACATGCACTAATGCACAGCATGAGAACATCCACAACATTTTTATTCTTAGCTCAAATGTGAAAAGAAAGATTTAATTTCAGGGTAAAGAAATTCTGAAAAACCATCTGTTTTCTTTAGATGTTCCCAAAGCTTACATATAATCTTTCCCATTGAAAGAAGAGTTAATAAAAAGGAGAGAATAACAAGTTGAGCTACAGATATAATAACGGTATATCCATAAGGTATTAGAAAATAAATAGTAGAATACAAAACAAAAACAATCAAAAATTGAATAACTGTTTAAACAGTGGAGTTACAAAGTTCTATCATAATTAAGGCCATTTTCTTTCCATTCACATTTGCTTATTTGAATACATTTTGACTGCATAAAGTATATATTTTTATATGGGTATGTGTATATAAAAAAAATTGATTTTCTCCTTTTCAAAAATATCAGTGGCCAATGAATGTAGCACACATTAATGAGTTCCACAGCTGGGTTTAAATGGAATCTGGCGAACCTCTATCAGAAAACTTTCGGAGAAAGCTATTAAGTAAAGAAGGAGCTCATATCATTGAAACTGTGTCTAAGTGAATTGACTTCATTATGAATACGATTCTAAGAATATTCACGCAGTCTAATTTTACATTTAAATGTACCACGTTATTCTTAAACACATTTTAAGCTGCACACTTTAAAACTAGATGATGAAACCACATGCAATGGTCTCGGGTGGTCACAAAGGAACCCTAGAAGAGGTCGGCATTTCTGCACACGTGCGAGCAGGGCTGACTCTATGCAAACACGAGGAGTGCTGCATAGCTCCTGCTTGAAACGGCATCCAGAAACCCATTATTTTGTGTGCAAGTCATCCTCTCTCACTTTCTCACGTCACCTATTTTATAAGACTCATACAGGTTGTAATAATTTTACCTTAACTTTGGAAAGGCCTTTGAATTGTCAGAGATGGTACACACCAGCTAATGAGTAACTGAATAAATGCATAAACGACAGACAATCCCAAAAAGAAACTTCTCTGATAAATAAGCAATCCATGCAAATATTTTTGCACATCTAATTTACTTCCTTGAATTATTAGCTTGTAAAAGTAAGCCATAAATTGCATTGCATCGGGATTGTGCCAAACAGGCTTTATATAAATTATCATATGTCTGAGATGTGCAACTAGCAATAGTTGCCACCCTTGCCAATGTATTCACCAAAATGGCATGTTCAAAGAAAAGCAAAATTGACATATACAAAAGATGGTTACAACCACTCTTTATATGAAAGGGTTTAAAAGTTAAAACTTCTAAACATACTTTACTGTGCTGAGTCTTCCCATCAGTGAGAAATAAAAGTGACAAGTTCCTTTTTCCAATATATTAAATGACTGTGACATCACCATTGGCCTTTATCTTAACACAGAAGACTGAGACAATCTAGACCATCTCCAGATGTCCATGGTACATACAGAGTCCCATCAACTATCTTGGGAAAATAAAAAAGGAAGAGTTCAGGAAAAGTTTCTCCCTGACAGCCAGAGGCAGCATGAAACTGGCATCACCAAGGTTCACTGCGGATGGACTCTATAAACAATCCAGCTTTACAATCTCTAAAAACTTGGATTAGTTCATCCATTCATGTGCTCCTTCTCTGAGCACCAAAACCATACCGAACTGAATTGGCTGCTCCATGGATGCTAAGGACACAGAGGATCAGAGAATGTACCCGCTCTTCAGGGAAATGGCTATGTACGCAAATCAACACACTAAGTTTTCTAGTGGCCAAATGGACATGTGCTTGGAGTACAATGGTGCACAGAAGATAGAGATGTGCATACCCAGTGGTGCCCTGAGGATAGAGCTGTGCATACCCAGTGGTGCACTGAGGATAGGTGAAGGGCATGTGAGCAGACAATGTCTAAGCTGATGTGAAAAAGAACAGCATAAGCAAGGTCATGCAGGTTATAGGTTATGAACTTGACCCTATGCATTTGATCAACCATAGGGTTCCCCAGGTACAAAGCACTCAAAGTGATGGAGGGGTCATAAGAGGTAAGGCCTAAGGGGTAGGTGAGGGCCAGTTGGTGGAAGAAGCTTTGTAAACCCAGTAAAAAAGATAAATCCTGAAAAGGAGAGTGTCTGGCAGGGTTTTAAGCAGAGGAATAACATGCCGAGATTTGAGCTATAAACAGACCGTGCTGGAAGCAGTTTAGACTGGAGGTATATTGGAAAAATGCAGGGGGCAGCAGAACCATGAGGAAGGATCTGCGTGTCAGCAGGAGAAGTCAGGGAACAAACTCTGAGAGGTTAACATTAAGGGGAGGCAGAATAAACTGGAGGAACTAGGTTATGCAGGCTGAGAAGACACAAAAAGGCAGAGGGAGAACCAAAGAGGGCTCTCAAAGTTCCAGTACAGCAATAACTTTTAACCAGCATGATCAGAAGAGTTAAATAACATTCACATTTCATTGTGCTTGCTTTGTACCAAGCACTCTACACACTAACTCAATTAATACTCACAAGGACTGTCATAATAATAACACAATGGTTACTTTATAACTAAAGAAAGTGAGAAAGACATCAGTTAAGTGACTTGTCTAAGATTACAAAACTTTTGAGAAAGCCACATTTATATAGCAAAAGGGCCAAGTACGATGAAGCTGTAGAAAGACCACTGGATTTAACCAAGAGCAATCTTTGCCAGTGCTTTTTCGTTGGAAAGTTAAGAACTAAAAAATGACGTGTGAAGCATGAATTGTAGGCGAAGATTAGCAATATCAAGGGTAATGTATTTCTTGATAGAATCCAATGACATTTCAGTCACTACTAATAAGATATGCTCCGTTCCCTTTAGATGAAGCATTTGGTGAATGTGTGAGCACGTGCATGAGCACACATCAGGGCTTAGAACCGGGTGGCAGACTGCGGAAGGTGGAAGGTTTTGAAAGCCCCTCCAGAGAGTGTTGTCTCAAGGAAGGACTGGCGAATATGAGCTCACCGTGGCCCTCAAGCATACCTTCCTCAGGAAGCCTGCCGTGGCCACTCAGTCTGGTTTCAGCTACCTCTTCTTCCAGGATCCCACAGCACCCTGGGTCTGTCTCTCTTATAGGAAGCACATTCCACCCAAACTACAGAGACTAAGTAACTCATCTGTCAATTCCTTGGTTCACTTACCTCCTACATATTACATAAAAAGAACCTGAAATAGGAAGCTTGAAGGAAGGAAGCATATCTTACTCATCTTTGTAATCTTAGCACCTAACAGATATGAAATCAGTTAAAAACATAATAAATGTGTGAGTGAGTGTTTCCATCAGATTTGTGCTATAGAAACACTCCTCTTGGCACCATGTAAGAGACGGCATACACACTACAGACAAGGAAGACATTTCTTTCGATTCGTACATAACTTTTCTACATATAAGTCTCCTCCTCCGATCTGGGGTTCCCTCCCGTACCTTGATTTTTATAAGTGATTGCTGAGTCTGTGCCCTAGCATAAATGTGGAGATGCACAGTTGCTATAGGACACTGGGTGCTTTTTTAAACTTTAAAAATGGAACTAGGCCGGCCACAGTGGCTCACACCTATAATCCTAGCACTCTGGAAGGCTGAGACAGGAGGCTGCCTTGTACTCAGAACTTTGAGACCTGCCTGAGCAAGAGTGAGACCCCCATCTCTACCAAAAAATAGAAAAATCAGCCAGGAGGCATGGGGGGCTCCTGTAATCCCAGCTATTCAGGAGGCTGAAGCAGGAGGGTCTTTAAACCAAGGAGACTGAGGTTGCTGTGAGCTAGACTGACAGCATGGCACTCTAGCCTGGGGCAACAGAGTGAGACTCGGTCTCAAAAAACAAAAATGGAGCTAAATGTTTAACCATTTCACTTGGCTATACAAAGATAACTAAGTTGTCAGTAAGTAATTCCTAAGCTTCTGCAACATGCTGACCAACTTAATGTGATCCACCAAGAATCAGCAGCAGCAGGACACAAAGAAATAAACAAATTGGTCCTGACTGAAGAGACCTGCAGCCACAGCTGTACCAAAACGCCCACACGCATATCTGCACAGCTGCATCCACACAGGCATAGACGGACACAGAATTCACAAACGAGCGCTGTGGCCTTATGAAACACATACTGGTTTTCACCCACAATTCCTGACATACAGCTCCCATAGCCCTTTTAGCCTTTTGCTATGGCTTTTGGATGTGTTAGGCCTCCGGAGCAGGCCTTACGAACCAGACTTGACCTCCAGCTGTCCTCTTCCACCCGCCCAAAGAAGAACTCTGATCTGTGGGTCAAAAGACCATTGTTCCAGAGAGGGTCCTGCCCAGACAGGCCAGGAAGAATGTGAACAGACGGGCTTGTCGGGTTTAGGTCAGGCACTTTCTGTCTAATCACACCTCTAAATGGTCATCAGTCATACCTACGTAATGAAGCCTCCATAAAACCCTCAAAGAACTGGGTATGGAGAGTTCTGGATAGCGGAGCTGAGCCCATGGAGGGTCCTGAGGGTGGCTGCCTGGGGAGGACATGGAAGCTCCATGTTCCTTCCCCTGTACATCGCCTTCTGCATCTCTTCATCCTTAGCAATACCTATAAATTGGTAATGTATTTCCCTGAGTTCTGTGAGCTGCCCCAGTAAATTAATCAAATCCAGAGGAGGATGTGGGAACCCCAATTTGTAGGCTGTCAGGCAGAAGTTCTGGAGGCCTAGACTTGTGATTGGTGTCTGGGAGAGGCTGGGGTGGCAGAGGTGGGGACTGAGCCCTTATCCTGTGGGATCTGACATTCTCTCCAGGCAGACGTCTGAGTTGAATTAAGAGGACACCCAGTTGGGTTTTGCTGCTTGGGGTATAGGGAGAGAAAACCCACATTTGGCCACAGAACCGTTCTTTAATGATGCTTATTGTGGTGTAAAAACAAAGAAAACATGATTTGAGGGGTTTTTAAACAGGCACTAAAAATTGAATATTAGCCTATAACTCCTAAGTCAGTCAACCATACTGAGTACACTAACCAGCAACCCTTCACAACCAGTCCTCAACACCAGGAAGGCAGATCTTTTCCACTCTTGATTTTAACGATGGGAAATTTCTAATGTTGGCAAGCCTATGATTACTTCTGTTCTATCTGCTACATAAAAAGAGCCTGAGAAAGTTTTGACACAAAAACTCATACACAAATGATGTTCTGAGCTTATAGCTCTGTGGTAGGTCTGAATTTACTTTTTGTTTTTTAATTTGACTACGTAGCTCAAACTAAATAAATATTCCCCAAAAACCCTGGCAACCAATTTCTTATTTTTAAATCATGTGCTGCCATTAGTATCTGAGCAATAAAAACAATATGTTACATCAAGTCATAATGAGGCAGTTACATGCTACTACCAGCATCTAAAACGTTTGCATCTAATACTTTAGACCTCTAGCCTGTCTCCTACTGTCCTACTTTCTCTTGCTTGCCTCCTTAATAACAAATCAACAAGTTTTTGTTCTTTATTGTATGTGTATTCCTCATTGTATAAGGATTTTAAAAGTTTAAAACACAGTACTTGTCCTTAGCAGATTTATACTCTAATTGCAAGTGAACGTCCATTGACTCACAAACTTCCACTGGTATCCACCCTCCACTCCCCACAATCCAGGTATCGTGCTGACATTCAGGATACAAAGATCAACCAAATACCTGGTCCCTGGCCTCCAACAGATTATGTTTATGACAAACTACATTTTATGTAATAGATACCACAATGAAGGTTTATACAAAGGGCTAATGGTACCCTAAGAAAAGAAAGATTACTTCCAACAAAGGCTCAGTAAAGATTTCATAGACAAATTGAGATCTGACCAGGCTTGTGCAAGGCATGAGCTCAGTGTGGTTACTGACCAGCCAGCCCATCTCCTGTCTGAGCACGAGGGATGAAGGCGAGACTTGCACACATTCAAAAGAGACAGGCCCCACTCTTAGGAGCAAGAAGCCACCCAAGTTCCTAAGAAAGAGTCATCATGATCACTCATGTCTATTGCAGAGCAAGAACTTGTGACACAGTCAGGAATAAACTACAGGAGAACAAACCTGGAGGCTGAGAACTCAGGCAGGAATGCTCACGGGTGAAGAGGATGTGCTCCAGGGCAATGGCAGGGGAATACAGAGGTGGAGACCGATTCAGAGGTATGTTGGAAATAGACCAAGCAGTGTACCGTGGGATGCAGCAAGAAAGAAACACAAAATGACTCAGGTTTCTCACTTAGGCATCTAAGTGGAATGTACAAGGAAGACGTAACTGGGAAGGATCCATAGAGAATGAGTTCGATTTAGATTCTCTTAAATCTGAAAATCCTGTGACAGATGCAGAGAGGTCACACGTGCAGGAGACAGTTGGGATGTAAGACTGGGGCTCCGGGGAGACACAGAGGCTAGAAATGCAAAAGAAGAGAGAGCTTACCATGTAACTCTAAGAACGGGAAAGCTACGCTGAAAGATACATAAAGAAGTGGGGTGATCTTTCTTCTCAGCCTGCAAAGGAACAGAAGGGCAGAAGGAAAAGCAGCAGGCAGGACTATCACAGGGACCGAGGGAAGAGCACTGGAGAAGACAGCAGGGTACCCAAGACTGAGCAGCTTCTGGTGTGAAGTAACACAGATACCTTCTTGAGACAGACCCCCACATGGGATCCCAGTTTTGTGACTCAGTAAGTAAACGTGAAAGGTTAAGAACAGAGAGAGAGAAGATTATAAAGTCTGCCCAGGGGAACTTGTACTCCCTTGTGGTTTTTCTATGAAGACTCTGGGAAAGGGAAAGGAGGAGCTGGAAACAAGAACAAAGCGCTGAAGGAAAGAGAACGTCAGGGAATCTAACTAAAGACACCCGTCCCAGGGACGGTGCTGGGGAGTGGGAGGTGAAGCGGGGCCCGTCAGAAGAGCTACATGTGAGCACGTCAAGAGTTAAACAAAGACATGGGGAGGGTTTTAGGCCAGAAGGAGCTAAGCCCAGGCTCCCGTCTCACAGAACTCCCCTGCTCCCCAGCAGTATCCAACCAGACAGCGCCACATTCTTCTGGGCACTTCTCACTAGCTTCAGACCTGACACCTGGCTGGGCAGGATGATGGAATGACAGAATCTTCCTGCTGGTCTTGCTATCAGCACACACTGCAAATGACAACTGCATGCCCATTTTCCAGCTCACTGTCCCCTGATTGATGTGATAAACAAAAGGGGACATGTCCAAGCTGCCCAGGGGCTTAACTCTCAGAAACTCTCTAACCTGACTATCAGGACAGGAAGGAAAAGAGCAGCAGGACTTTCCCACTGCTTTTAAATTGCTTGAAGGTGGGGATTCTCAGACCTGCCGGTTCTATCTTAAAAGATCCTGCCACCTTCTTCCTTCCTTCTCTTCTGTGATTTGTTCAAAAATACCCTTATTTTAATTCATAGCTGGAATGTTAGCAAGCTCTGATAATAATCTTTCACAAATTCTATTAAACACACATACTAATAGCTTAGATATGACTTATCAATATCTTCACTGAATCTAATGGACAAAAAGAACTTAATTCTTAAATAATCAGGAGAAAATCAGTTCTGGCTTCTTTTCAGAATCTGGAAGGCTCTTGCTACTACAGACAGGAGCAAAAGGTTACAGTAAATTTGAAGAAATATCTGTGCGTAGCTTGGAGAAATTTACTCATTGGCTTTTTAAGTGAAGAAACTTTTTATAGACTTAATTGGAGATTTTTAGCAGCAGGTGGTAGGATTTCATTTTATTTTATAAGGCAAAGTCTAACAGTTGTCAAATGGCCTGGGCAGAAGTGAATTATTTGGGGGTTTTTTCTCAAGCCCTCTGAAATGAAGCTTTTACTGCCTGCCGAGTAATGGCCTTCTTTTGCCATGTAAATGTGGGATCAATCTAGTTTTAAACAGATTTTTCTAATGTGTTTTTGGTATTTTTCAAGCTGTGATACAGCTGATAGGAGTTCTTATAAAATGTGAATTACAGGAAATTCATATTTATAAGCTTCTGCAAGTAATTTTAGAGCACTGACTTTTAAACATCTGCTAATGAAGAATTCTAAGAGCAGCACTGTGCGCTATTAACTTGCCCATCTCTGCCTCTGTCCTCCACATAGGCGCTGGTGGAGTAATCATATCTAAAGGCCTTGCCAGCCTGGTCTCATTTTTCACACTTTTGGTCACGTGTCCAGAAGGGAGGGTGTGGCTTGGAAGAGAGACTTTGGCAGTGGAGGAGGGGACGATCACGGACCACAGTCTCTGGAGAGAGGCTGTTTCTTTACAGTTCTGTTGTGGCCAGTGCCAGCTTTGGTGTCACAGCTTGTTATTCTTAATTTCCCTGCAAAGGAACTGGAAATCACAGCAGTGAAGCAGGCTTGCGAAAACACAGACAGGTTTTCCTTTGCTCTCTTTGTATTAGTTTGCTATAGCTGCACAATTTACCACCAACTTGGTGGCTTAAAACAACACAAATGTATTACCTTCTGCATTTCACTGGGCTAAAAGCAAGAGTTGGCAGGGCTGTGTTCTCTCTGGAGGCTCTGCAGAAGAATCCTTCCTCTTTCCTTTTCAGCTTCTCGAAGCTATCTGTACTCCTTGGCTCATAGCCCCTTCCATCTTCAAAGCTGGCAACAGCCCACTGTCAAGTCTTTCTTACAAATCTCATCTCTGGTTCTGACTCTTCTGCCTCCCTCTGTCACACTTAAAGGACTCTTATGATTATACTGGACCCGCCAAGTTAATTAAGGATCATCTCTCTATTTTAAGGTCAGTTTACGAGCAGCTTTAATTCCCCCTTGCAATATAACATTCACGCACAGAGCGTGGTTTTAGCATGGATCTTTGGGGGCCATTATTCTTCCTACCACATCCCCATTAAATGCTTCAGAAAAGAAGTGAAAAAATATGTTTGCTGTAAACATATGTTGGTCCAAGTAGCAGGTACTGGCTTCCCTCTCCACCACCCCAGTCTGCTGCTTGGACCAAGCTTCCCCGCCTTCCCTGGACTGCAACAGATTTAGAACTTCTCTCTCAACCTCTAAGTCCCAAAAGCAAACAACTCTTGTGAGAGTTCTCTAAGGGATTTTACTGTAGGAATACTTAAGAATTGGAGTTTTTTTTTAATCTTTCATTAATTCAACAATATTTTACTGCGCACCTATTATGTGTCTAAGCACTGGGAATGCAAAAGTGAACAAAACTAGCAGGAATCCCTGGCCCCATGGAGCTTACATTTGGGGAGGAGGAGGGCCAAGAAAGAGAGAAAGAGGAGAAATAGAAATATTACATCATTTAAGTATGAGTGCCAGGAAGTACTGCAAAGAGAGTATAATTTTAAATAGGGTAGTGAAGGTGGAGCCTCACTAAGAAAATAACCTTTAAATAAAGACTTGAAAAGCAGGAGGAACAAATATGGGAGGTGGGAGCAGAAACAGAAAAACTTACTAAGTATTAAGTGGATTTTTGTAGATTATTCACTATAAAAGGTAGCCTTAGGTCTCTTTGTCTCGCGCAGTTGGGTGGACGGACCCGCCGCTACTATGTAGCAGGTTTCAGGCTGGACTCGGCCTGCGACAGCAAGAGTCCGACTCTGGCCGACCCTGGGCCTTGGGAGTTCATCGCCAGCGTCTGCGGAGATGCAGAGGCCTCAGATCTAAGCGCAGGTTGAAAACTACAGGCACAAGCCATGGAAGCTGGGATGCGCTGGTGTTGGTATTTCACCTGAGTTACACCAACTGTCACTCTGTATAGTTAAGATAAGAAAGTGCCTCGAGCAATAAGGTCAATACAGGGGTGCCCAAGAAATGTATGCGTATTTTAAGAGATGTTATCTAGATAGTACTTAGCCTTCCCAGTAATTACAGTAGCAATGTGCAGTATGACATTCGCTTCAACGATGGTGCTAATCGAATGATTGCCAGTCACCATGCGA
>CAUYRH010053195.1:0-11317 GCA_963574655.1 Perodicticus potto
GGCGCCTGTAGTCCCAGCTACTTGGGAGGCAGAGACAGGAGACTCGCTTGAGCCCAGGAATTGGAGGTTGCTGTGAGCTGTGATGCCACAGCACTCTACCCAGGGCGACAGCTTGAGGCTCTGTCTCAAAAAAAAAAAAAAACAGCAGAGTGGAGGACATAACAAGGCATGTCTGACCTCCTTTCCCATGGCTAGCAACTCAGTTTAGGGCATCCCTTTGACCAACAGGGAGTTCATTTAGTCAGCTCTGAGAGGAAACCTTAAGATTGGATTTTAGTTCACAGTGTCACAAGAGAGTTTTCAAAAAAAGATAAAATTATGGCTTTTATACAGATTTAAAAAATGAACATGCATTGTTAAAGATTATATTTCTCTCACCAGCAGATTTTGTAACCACTGGCTTAAAGAATAAGTCAAAAAAAATTTATAGATCAGGTATGAAATTAATGTGGAAATGGAGGCAGAACTGGCTTTTTCCACAGTGGGGGTGAGAAGTCAATTAAACTTCTAGTAGACATAATTTGCATGTATATGCCATTATTTTTACTTGTTATCACTTATTTACAACTCATAGAGTTGATAAAAATAACCCCCATAGAAAGAGAATCAGACAATTCAGAAGGGTGACTTTTATCCCTAATTTCCCATTGAGGGGCAAATATTCCCTTCAATGTCAGTAAGACAAAACTGGTTAAATACTCAGGGACCACATCAGACAGGGTCACAAATACCACATTAAGGAGTTGAGACTTTTTTCTGTTGGGTTCAGTCTTTGAGGGAAGGCAGTTCATAAAAGGCCAAGCCAGGGAATCCTAGGATCCTCTTTAACCAGAGGGGCATGGCCTGTCAAGGAGGTGGAAGCTGACTGACACAGCACCAGGATGGAGGCCTGAATAAAATTTCAAAAGCTGATGTAATAGGTCAATTAAGAAAGTCTTGGGGTGGTGCCTGTGGCTCAAAGGAGTAGGGCGCTGGCCCCATATGGCGGAGGTGGGGGGTTCAAACCCAACCCCAGCCAAAAACCACAAAAAAAGAAAGAAAGAAAGAAAGTCTGGGGCCAGGCGAGGTAGCACACACCTGTAATCCCAGCACTCTGGGAGGCTGAGGCAGGTGGATCGTCTGAGCTCATAAGTTTGAGACCAGCCTGAGCCAGAGTGAGACCTCATCTCTAAAAACAGCCAGGTGCTGTAGCTGGCACCTGTAGTCCAAGCTACTCAGAAGGCTGAGGTAAGAGGATCGCTTGAGCCCAAGAGTTTGAGGTTGCTGTGAACTATAATGCCACAGCCCTCTACCCAGGGCAACAATGTGACACTCTGTCAACAAAAAAAAAAGAAAGAAAGAAAGAAGGAGGGAGGGAGGAATGAACGAACGAAAGAAGAAGGAAGGAAGGGAAAAGAAACTCTGAGGGCCAGATCCACAGTAGTGGCAAGGGAGAGTGTGGCTGACAAAGTAAGAAAATAGAATCAAGCAGATCTAGTGAATATGGATGTGAGGGATGCCGTGGTGAAGAAGGTTGTCTCTGATGGTTTCTAGATTTCTGGGTGCATGATGGTGCTCCCACCAATGAGAGGTGCAAGCTTGTGAAAGAAAAGCTAAGTTTTACACATTTGAGTCTGAGGTGTGGTAGGATACCAGAATAAACACAGTAGGAAGGCAGTAAGAAGTGTCCCTAGGAGACGTGGTGTGGAGATAGAAGCCATTGGCCGAAGGTGGTTTTCGTGAGCAGCCAACGCCTGAGGAGCAGCAGCTGCAAGGAGCTCTGAAGAGTTCCAGGAAGCCCTGGCACAGTGGAGGGCAGGAAGGAGGCCAGTGAGGAGCCTCACCACAGTGCGGTGCAATGAAACCCTTGGCCCGGCAGGCACCGCGAGGGGCCGCCTGGAGGACTCGCGGCAAGACTCGCGCGCGGCCCTCCTGCCGGTTGGGGACTGGAGTGCCAGCCCGGACCCCAGCCACGTGGGCCCCGCTTCCGCTTCCGCCCCGGGCGGAGGTGGCAGGCAGCGCGGGGGCAGGGCGAAGGCAGTGGGCGCCAGATGGCGGAAGCAGCCTTGGCGTGGCGGGTGGGCTCCTGCTAGCGGACGCGGCAGGACTCCGTCGGGCAGGGAGGGCAGCCCGGGGTGGATGCCTCGGCAGCAGCCCCCGGGTCCCATGACGGCCCGGGGGCGTGAAGGCGAGGCGCGAGGCCTGAGGAAGCGAGGCAGACGGCCTGCGCCAGGGCCAGATGAGGCGGGAGGCTGCGGCCCTGAGGCCGGGGGGCGTGAGGAGAGCAGACAAAAAAGGAATATGGTGGCCCTGGCGTCTGGGAGAGACGAGGTGGAAAGTGACAAGTCGGGTGAGGAGTCTGGGGCTGGGAGGGCCGCAGAGGGACCAGGAGACCAGGTGGGCCCGTCGGAGCCGTCTGGCTTAGAAGCAGCGAAGGAGACGCAGCCCCTCTTGCAGTCCAGCAGACACAGTAAGAAAACACTCAGGGCTCACACCCTTCTAGTTTTGCGCCTCAGCTTGCTGCATCCTTGTTTTACCACTAGTCTTTAACTTGATTCTGCATGTTATTTCTGATGCACATGGTTGACCGGGGAAAGGGAAAACCAGGTTTCCTTAAAAGGTGTTTGCCCTGTCGGGAGCCCTTGGTCAGAATTACTAGGAGGAACCTCTAGTGGTCCCTTTTGGCTAGTGTGAAATGATGATGCAAAGGGTTATTCACCTGTCTTAGAATTTCCACAAGTCTATATGTAGTGTATATTTCCATACAGCTATTGAGGGAGGTAAAAATGGATGGCTTCATGATTTTTGATTTTTAAGTGGTATTGCTTTTACCTCCTCAATGTAAAATATCTTTTCTGGTATGTTTTGTTGTTTTGATCAGCCAAGGAAAAAAGAAAAGTTACTGAAGCCTTGAGTGATGATCCACAGCCAGGGATTGACCTGGTAAGAAAGGAATCATTAACCAGTTCGGAATCTTTTCAAACAGTGGAATGCAGTAAATATCAAAATGTGGCTTTCTTGCAGTCTTTGGGTAAGGAAGGTTTGGTAGAAGGTATTAAAAGAAGAATTCGAATTAAAAAATCTAAAAGCTTAGAAAGCCCACCTCTCAAAATAACTGAAAATGAGGCTACACAAAATATTAAAGTGGAATCCCAAGATGAACTGTACAAGAATACTCAAAAATATTCTTGTAACAGCTTGTCACCTGGAGTAGAAAATAATTCCATTTTAAAATTACATGATTACAATTGTTTTCCCCATTCCGAGGATTATAATGATGGAAAGAACCTGGCATATAAACCTGATAGTGGATGTGTGCATGTAACAGAAAGTTCCTCCAATTTAAAGAAAGAAAACTTCAGGAGTCTTGCAGAGCAGAGTGACACAAATAATATTCCTCAACTTTTACAAATTGAAGAAAATTTAATGGGAGTAAGTAAGTTACTGCATGAACAAAGTGATTTATACCAAAGTAAAAATAATGGTTTGCTTTCCTGCCTTCAAAGTGAAAAAAATAAATATTCAACAGAGGAAAGCAATTTTGGGAGAAAACCCAAAAAAAGGTTGAAAATGTCTGAAAAAGGAGATACAAGAGCTATTGAGATGAATTTCTCTAATGTATGTAACAAGACTGAGTTGATGTTGCAAGAAAAGCAAATGGGAGCCAAGGGTAAAGAAGGAGAGAGTTTAGAGTCTAAAAAAAGTTCTTCAAATATTTTGAAAAAAGTAAACCAAAACGTGCACTCTCCAATGGATCATTTATTAAGCATCCCAGAAACAGAAAATAAAACAAGTCCTGGACATCAGGTAAATGCTATGTTTCAGAAAACCTTTGAACCACTTTTAAAAGAAGAAATGAAGAATGCTTCTGAGCCCATTGGATGTAAAAGAATGGAGCCAGAAGAGTATTTTAAGTCCGTGAAAGGCTCCACAGTGAAATCACCTAATGATTGCCATCCTACTGAAAAGAGATCTTCACAGGAAGACTTAAGAAATGAAGCTGAAGAATTAAGCTGTCGCAGAACAATACCAATGACTGGTAAAAGAACGTGGCCTTGTTATTCATGTGCTAGAATATCTGCCCAGTGTTGGAAAAAGGCTTCCTTGCCAGGATCAAATACTTTAATTCCTGAGTCTCAGGAAAGTTTAGGAAAAGATGATTTTCTTAAACACCAAACAAATCAGATTCAGTTAACTGACTCCAAATTATTGTTAGAAAGTTCCTTAATGGAAACAAACATTGAATCTTCAAGTAAAGAGAAATTATATTCTAATTTGAATTGTTTGTCTTCAGTAGAACCTACTGTAATGGTTATAAAGGAACCTATAATCAAGGATGATAAAAAGATTAAGTCAGAGGAACTGAGCAGAACTGGGTCAGAGGTAGTTTCTAATACTACTGAAGATACTCAGCTGACTAATATGTCTCAAAGCTTAACAGGAAGTAAAAGAAAAGATAGAGGAAATTTAACAAGACTTAATTTGACTTCCCAAGATGGTCAAGAAGCAAGTAACTCTACAGGCAAAACAATTCATCGAAAAGCATGCATTGCTAAACAAACACCAGTAGTTCCAGACTTGGTTAAAATATTGAACACAGGACGGCTCACTAATTTTAAAATTCCATTACTTAAGAATAAGACAGACAAAAGAAAAGAAGTAAATAACAAATCATCAGAGAGAGAAGCTTACAGTCCCTTAGAACTTCTTGACAATTTTTCTGGAACAGAGGTAAGACAGAACAGAAATAAAGAAAATGTCTTCACAGCAACTTCAGGACCTCAGTCTTTGAACATGCCAAATAGGGTAATTCCGGTGCAAGCTAGTTCTGACTCATTCTACAGTAAGAATTCCTATAGTATTTCTCCAAGCTTTACACAGCACGGTAGTAACAATAAACTATCTAATTACATCTCTGAACCAAGCAGTATTATTTCTAATAAAGAAGTTGTTTCTATCACAGTTGAAAATAATACTTTTTCTTATGATCCTGGGTATATAGAGAAAAGTTCTTCCCTCTGCTGTAATGAACAAGAAACCTTTAAACAAGTTTCCAGTGATGTTAGTGGTAGAAAAATGACTAAGAATTTTTCTGAAATCAAAGCGGAGTTTCCAGATATTCTTAAGGCTTATGAAGATGATGTCCTTGTAATTGATGTAATTCAAGATGACCCAGACCTCTTTGGAGTCTCCAATGAAGGGGAGCTCTTATTTGCTTCAGAGGACCCCATGATAAGCCAGGAGCCCAATGTTGCTGAAGAGCACCAATCAACAAACTCCAAGCACATGGACCTTCCAGAAAAAAAAGAACCAAGTGATGACTTGAGGTATGCATGTTCAAGTATGCCTTTTGGTGCAGATTATTGTTGGGGTTATAAAAACACTCACTTCTCTTTAGGTTTTGCTAATTTATCCAGTGATCATTGAAGCTTTATTATTTTTTTAACTCAGTTATCTTAAAAGATACTATGGAGCAAATTAGTTCAAATTTTCTAATTATAGTTTAAAGTGGCTTTTTAAATTATGGGGATTGCTTCATCTAAAAGTCAATTATTTTCATATGTTCCTTAATTATTATTATTTTTTTGAGACAGAGTCTCATCTCCCTCCGTAGAGTGCTGTGTTGTCATAGCTCACAGCAACCTCAAACTATTGGGCTGAAGAGATTCACGGCTCGGTGCCTGTGGCTCCATGGGCTCAAGCGCCAGCCAAGTACACCTGAGCTGGCGGGGTCAAATCCAGCCCGGGCCTGCCCAACAACAACGATGGCTGCAACCAAAAAATGGCTGGGCGTAGTGGCGGGCGCCTGTAGTCCCAGCTACTTGGGAGGCAGAGGCAGAAGACTCGCTTGAGCCCAGGAATTGGAGGTTGCTATGAGCTGTGTTGCCACGGCACTCTATCCAGGGTGACAGCTTGAGGCTCTCAGAAAAAAAAAAAAAGAAATTCTCTTGCCTCAGCCTCCCGTAGCTGGGACTATAGGCACCTGCCACAACACCTGGCTATTTTTAGAGATGGGGTTTTACTCTTGCTCAGACTGGTCTCAAACCTGTGAGCACAGGCAATCCAACTGCCTTGGCCTCCCAGAGTTCTAGGATTACAGGTGTGAGCCACTGTGCCTGGCCAGTTCTTTAATTATTAAAAATATGCAGACAAACTTTTATTTCAGCCGGCTTACTTAAGATCAGTGCTTATGTTTTAACCAGTGTTCTGTGGCTTCCTTTCTAGATGATAAATTCATTTGGGGGGAATAGAGAAGGCTTAGAAGTTTTTATTTAAACTTATTAGGGGATTGAAAGTAAAATCAAAAAGTAAGTTAATATTTAGAGAAAAACAGCATAAAAATTTTATATGGTTTTACTTTTAAGGTTTTGGTTTTAAGTGATAATTCCTTCTCCCTATAGAACTAGTCTGCCTGAGGCAACTTTAAATGAAGCCAAGTAGTAATCTTCATGCTTAGGAACTTATTCTATTCTAGTTGGCCCCAAATTGATCTAATTTATCATATTTTACTAAACTTACAACTCCTCAAGCTGTGTAATATAATGCTTGAATATTGAACTGTTTTGTGAACAGAGTCAAAAAGAAACATGAATATACTTTTCACTAAGATTCAATAGTACATGACTTAAATTTCTCTGATATTTACAAATTATTAGTTACCTTTGTAATATCATTCTCTTCTTGATGTTCTTATCATTACAAGAACTCACTTATCACCAAATAGAATGCTTTCTGTGTGCCAAATGGAGAATCAAGAGTTTTATTATCTTTTTACCATGTAATGAAGTAGAATGGTAATCTGCCTATTTTGAAAATGGAAAAAATGGAGATGCCAAGTTGTCACTTGCCCAAGGTCACACTGCTAAGTAACAGAATCTGGATCTGAACCCACACCTTACTCTAAAACTAGTGATTAAGAGCTTTACTTTTATAGCCTGACTTTGTTCTTTTTGTTTTGGGGGTTTGATTTTTATTGTTGAAGAATCATCGAGGCTATAAAGAACCAGGTTACACTGCCTGCATTTGTTAGGTAAAGTCCCTCTTATAATTGTGTCTGACCCCCAAGAGGTATGTCACACACCATGACCCCTTACCCCACTCCTTCTTTCCTTCTCTCCACTCCCCCATCTCCTACCATGTATTAGCATCAGTTGTCCTCATATGAGAATGGAGTACATTGGATTCTTGCTTCTCCAATTCTTGTGATGCTTTACTAAGAAGAATGTGTTTTAATTCCATCCAGGTTAATACAAAAGATGTAAAGTCAGTCTTTTTCAGTGGCTGAATAGTACTCCATGGTATAAATATATCGTAGCTTATTAAACCATTCCTAGGTAGTGGGCATTTAGGTTGTTTCCACAATTTGGCAATTGTAAATTGAGCTATAATAAACAGTCTAGTGAAAATGTCCTTATGATAAAAGAATTTTTTTTCTTCTGGGTAGATGCCCAGTAATGGGATTGCAGGGTCAAATGGGAGATCTAGTTTGAGTTCTTTGAAGATTCTTCATACTTCTTTCCAAAACGGTTGTATTAGTTTGTAGTCCCAGCAGCAGTGTAAAAGTGTTCCCTTCTCTCCATATCCACGTCAGCATCTGCAGCTTGGAAAGACTTTGTGATGTGGTCCATTCTCACTGGGGTTAGGTGATATCTCAGGGTGATTTTGATTTAATTTCTCTGATAATTAGTGATGATGAACCTTTTTTCTTGTTGGCTAGTCATTCGTTTGTCTTCTTTAAAGAAGATTTTATTCATCTCACTTGCCCATTGATGTAAGGGATTGTTGGCTCTTTTTTTGTTGATTAGTTTGAGTTCTGTGCAGATTCTAGTTACCAAGCATTTGTTCAATAGATAATATGCAAATATCTTTTCCTATTCTGATGGTTGTCTCTTTGCTTTGATTGTTGTCTCTTTAACTGTACAGAAGCTGTTCAGTTTAATTAAGTCTCATTTGTTTATTTTTTGTTGTTGTTGCAATCGCCACTGGGGTCGTCTTCATAAGGTTTTTCCCCAGGCTGATACCTTCAGGTGTTTTCCCCACACTTTGAGGATTTTTATTGTTTCATGCCTTAGATTTAGATCTTTTATCTATCTTGAATCAATTTTAGTGAGTGGAGAAAGGTGCAGGTCCAGTTTCAGTCTTTTACAAGTGGTTATCCAGTTCTCCCAGCACCATTTATTGAATAGGGATTCTTTCTCCCAGTGTTCTTGTTTGGTTTATCAAAGATCAGGTGGCTGTCAGATATTAGTTTCATCTCATGGTTTTCTATTTGGTTCCAGATGTTGCTGCCTCTGTTTTTGTGCGAATACCATGCTGTTTTGATCACTGTAGCCTTATAGTACAGCCTAAAGTCTGGTAGTCTGATGCCCCAGCCTTGTTTTTATTACTAAGAATTGCCTTAGCTATATGGGTTTTTCCTGGTTCCACATGAAACAAAGAATTATTTTTTCATGGCTCGGTGCCTGTGGCTCAATGGGCTAAGGCGCCAGCCACAGACACCTGAGCTGGCGGGTTCGAATCCAGCCCGGGCCCGCCAAACAACAATGACGGCTGCAACCAAAAAGTGGCTGGGCATTGTGGCGGGCGCCTGTAGTCCCAGCTACTTGGGAGGCGGAGGCAAGAGACTCTCTTGAGCCCAGGAATTGGAGGTTGCTGTGAGCTGTGATGCCACGGCACTCTATCCAGGGTGACAGCTTGAGGCTCTGTCTCAAAAAAAAAAAAGAATTATTTTTTTCAAAATCTTGACAGTATGGGCTCAACACCTGTAGCTCAGGGATTAGGGTGCTGGCCACACACACACTGGGGCTGTCGGGTTTGAACCCAGCCCAGACTTGCCAACAACAATGACAACTACAAAAAATAAAAAAATAAATAAATGAATAGCCGGGCATTGTGGTGGGCACCTGTATTTCCAGCTACCTGGGAAGCTGAGGCAAGAAAATCACTTAAACCCAAGGGTTTGGGGTTGCTGTGAGCTCTGACACCACAGCACTCTACTAAGGACAACATAGTGAGACTATGTCTCAAAAAAAAAAAAAAATCTGGTGGTGGCTGTGGCTCAAGGAGTAGGGCGCTGGTCCCATATGCCAAGGGTGGTGGATTCAAAATCCAGCCCCAGACAAAAAAAAAGATCTTTAAAGTATGTTGGTATTTTAATGGGGATTGCATTGAATTGCATAGATTGCTTTGGAAAGTATAGATATTTTGACAATGTTGATTCTTCCCAGCCATGAGCATGGCGTGTTCTTCCATTTATTAATATCTTGTGCTATTTCTTAGGGTTTTGTAATTTTCTTTTCTTTTTTTTTTTTTTTTTTTTTTTTGAGACAGAGCCTCAAGTTGTCACCCTGGATAGAGTGCTGTGGCATCACAGCTCACAACAACCTCCAATTCCTGGGCTCAAGCAAGTCTCTTGCCTCTGCCTCCCAAGTAGCTGGGACTACAGGTGCCCTCCACAATGCCCAGCCATTTTTTGGTTGCAGCCGTCTTTGTTGTTTGGCAGGCCCGGGCTGGATTTGAACCTGCCAGCTCAGGTGTACGTGGCTGGCGCCTTAGCCAAATTGAGGCTCAGCGCCTGTAATTTTCTTTTTAGAGATCCTTTACCTCTTCTGTTAGGTATATTCCTAGGTATTTGATTTTCTTTGAAGCTACTGTAAAGGGAATTGTGTCTTTGATTAGCTTCTCATTTGGCTGTTTTGGAATATATAAAAGCTACAGATTTGTGGACATTAATTTTATATCCTGAGACATTACTGTATTTTTTGATCACTTCCAGAAGTCTTGTGGCTGAGTCTTTGGGGTTCTCTAAGTATAAGATCATATCATTGGCATATGATCATATCCTCTGCCCCCATTTGGATGCCCTGGTTTTTTTGTTTTGTTTTTTGTTAATTGAAAAAAAATACTTTTCCAGGGCAGTGCCTGTGGCTCAAAGGAATAGGGTGCCAGCCCTATATGCCAGAGGTGGTAGGTTCAAACCCAGCCCCAGCCCAAAACCGCAAAAAAAAAAAAAAAATTGGCTCAGCGCCCATGGCTCAACGGGCTAAGGTGCCAGCCACATACACCTGAGCTGGCGGGTTCGAATCCAACCCTGGCCCGCCAAACAACAATGATGGCTGCAACCAAAAAATGGCCGGGTGTTGTGGTGGGTTCCTGTAGTCCCAGCTACTTGGGAGGCAGAGGCAAGAGACTCGCTTGAGCCCAGGAGTTGGAGGTTGCTGTGTGACAGCTTGAGGCTCTGTCTCAAAAAAAAAAAATTTTCTGACCTTGGTTTTTTAAAGTCTTTTCATTGCTATGTGTCCTTTTAAGCAAATTACTCCACCTTATCTTAAAAAAGGAAAGTACTTTGCCTCAGGGATTGTGAGGATTAAATCAAAGAATTGATAGAAAAGGTTTTACTGAGTCATGGCACTGGGTGAGTAGTAAGGAATCTGGAAGAAGGTGTTATTGAAAATTTTTTGTTAACTGTTACACAATGTTTTCTTTGAGGAATACAAAAGAAAGTTAGAGCAAAACCAGCATTTAAGAGCAAACATCTCTGTTGGCTGAGAAGATGTTGATAGTGAACTTTAGCCAAAGGTAGAAAGAGATACATGTTGTGAATTAAAGTGTAGGTAGTTTGTTATTTATTCTTTTTGTTTTTAAGACTAATGGCTGAATTTTAAAAAATAAGACATTAATTAAAGTATAAAAAAGAGGAAAAATCCCACCACCCTAAAATAGCAAATTAATTGCTATTTGTACACATCATTCTGAACGTCTATCTATATATGTGGATATAATACTGGAAAAATTGGATTATGCCATTTCATAGTAAAAACTTTAATTTTATTTACACTTAACTAGAAAGGGTGGGAAAACTGAAGTGAATTGAAAGGAATTGCTGAATTCATATACTTTTTGCCACAAGAAATTAGTTCCTAAAAGTTATCTCTTGAATTAATAGGGAAGTCTATTTAAAATTGAGTTTAAAAATAAATAAATAAATAAAAATAAAATTAAATTGAGTTTTTTTTTCAATACATGTATTTTATTATTCTTCATTACATTATTCCCCACCCCCACAACTACTTGGTAAGACAGAATTGACTTACAGAAAAGAATACAGAAAACACCAAAGCTCCTGGTAGAGGGAGAGAATTCAAGTGGGGAGAGAGAAGCTCTCTCCGTTCCTCTCCTAGTCTTTCCCCGTCCCCTTCTCTAGGCCTCTAGCCTCAGGGTATATATAGGTGTATGGGTTCCTTGGCCAGGAAATGAATGAATACAGTCCCTTCCGCCGGGGGCAAGGTGAATGAGTGTATCAATGAATGGACACAGTCCATCCATGGAATTCAGGCCT
>CAUYRH010053196.1:0-12260 GCA_963574655.1 Perodicticus potto
AGTACATTGGATACTTTTTCTTCCATTCTTGAGATACTCTGCTAAGAAGAATATGTTCCAGCTCCATCCATGTAAACACAAAAGAGGTAAAGTCTCCATCTTTCTTTAAGGCTGCATAGTATTCCATGGTATACATGTACCATCATTTACTAATCCATTCGTGGGTCGATGGGCATTTGGGCTTCTTCCACGTCTTAGCAATTATAAAGCTTTTAGTGAAATAGCAAACCCAATTATAAAAGTGCATTTGCACACCATCCTCAACAATGACTGTTTTCTAAATAGTCTCCTGGACTCTACTACTCAGGAACTAAGTAATGACCTAAGTTGTAAACAACACTTAATATATAGTATAAATACATAATTGTATTTAATATGTTATGCATAAATATTAATGTATATCTATAAAGGATGTACAAATATTATAACATAGAAAGCTATAATGTTATGTACAACATTGAGAAGGACTAGCCACGTGAAGGCTAAAATGAGGGCTAGTATTTGACCACCTAAGACACAGGTTCTGACATGCAGAGGGAATGAACTGTCCTTTAAAAGGAATCATCTCTTCCAACCAGCTGTTTTGAAGCGGTTCTTTTGGTGCAAAGAGGAGAAACTCATAAATCTGCTTTCTTTTCTTTAGTTTTTCTTGGGTCTATTTCCAGAGAGGGGAAAAATCTGCTTGTTCAACTCACTTTGTCCTATCAAACCGCGTCACCAGTGTCTGGCAAGCCAGGGAGTCATCTGCCTTTGGCTTCCAGGCGCCACATGGCTGATCAGGAGTCAGCAGTGCCACGGCACACAGTAGGAACATTACCTCCACTGGCCCTTCCGCTGGATGACACAGCTTCTTGTAAGTACCGAGTAGGACTGTTTAGGGTCAAATCTCAACTCCTCCGCAAGCTGCGTGACCTTGCCATCATTGAACTAAACTTGGATTTTTTATCTTTACAGCAGGCTTACTAAAACTAACGAGTAGGCCAGGCACAGTGGCTCACGCCTGGATTCCCAGCACTTGGGAAGACCAAGGCGGATGGACTGACTGAACTCACTGGTTCGAGACCAGCCTGAGCAAGAGCAAGACCCCACCTCTAAAAATAGCAGGGCATTGTGGCAGGTGCCTGTAGTCCCAGCTACTAGGGAGGCTGAGACAAGAGAATCACTTGAGCCCAAGAGTTTGAGGTTGCTGTGAGCTAAGATGCCACAGCACTCTACTGAGGGTGACAAAGTGAGACTCTGTCTCCTCCCCCCCCCAAAAAAAATACAAAAGAAACTAGCAAGTAAATGTAGCAAAAAATGTTAACACAACACAGGAAACATACATGTGAACACACAGATATATCCAGATTAATAATTATGGGTATATGCATATATCTACACATATATGTGTACGTATTTCTTTAAAGTGCTCATCTATTATAAGCATTTTCCCCAATCAATATCTTTATACTTTCTTCATTGTCTATCTTTTAGAATATATATCATATATCTAGGTGTATATATTTAGTTTCATTCTTTAAGTATCTACTAATTACTCTTTCAGTTAATCAAAATGAATTACTTTTAAACTTATACCTCCCCAGCTCAAGTGCTCAGGCCTGTAATCCTAGTACTTTGAAGGCTGAAGAGGAGAGACTGTTTGAGATCTTGAGTTGGAGACCAGCCTGAGCAAGAGCAAGACCTGACTCTACTAAAAACAGAGAAACTAGCCAGGTGTTCTGGCGCTTATAGCACCTATAGCTATGGGCTAAACAAGAGGATCGCGTGAGTCCAAGAATTTGAGGTTGCTGTGAGCTATGATACCACCGCACTCTACCCAGGGTGACAGAGTGAGACTTGGTCTCAAAATTAAATAAACTTAGACCTAATTTTAAAACTTAAGAATAAAAAGGCAACTTTCAAGTCCTCCTGCTGATGCAGAGCATATTTTTTCTCAGTTCTCGCTTGTCAGGGAATGCCTCTCCATTGCCTTTCCACACAAAAATGTAAGGAGAAAGCTCCATAGGTTCTTGAATCACCATCTTTTCTCCTCAAAACTCTATTGAAATCAATATTCTATCTTGACATTTTATAAGTACAAAAGAGAGGAAGACAATTTTGTTTCTTGGTAGAAAATATCATGCCAGGTATTTTGGCTAGGTACTTTAATATTATTCTTATAATTTAAAACACAATGCCAAGACAAAGCAGAGGTGGCCGTCTGTGGGTATCACATGAAGAATGCAAAGGATACTTCCAAATTGGTGCATATGCATGAAAGCTTATTTTAAATTATGTTTTTCTGTTATTTCACTTGACATGATTTCCTGTTTACCAACACTTGCAATTTTCTTGTTCGATCTTCACTCTCAGTTTAAATCTCTTCTTCTTTGGATTCTGAAAGATCTTTATGTGCATTTCTCCTTCACGATGCAGGATTTATTTTCAGCTTTGTCAATACTACTATTAAAATACGAATTTTAATGTGTATTACATTTTAAATTTCTTGAATCATTTTTTATTATTTCACTCCCATTTCATCTCATCATATTGCATTTTCGGCTCATAATCATCTGCTTTCTTTCCCTTTCATGAGGGCCATGGTTTTTGTTTATAAAAAAAAAAAGAAAGAAAGAAATCATCAATTTTGGAGGTCTTCTTCTTTTAGATCTCCAAGATGGTCTCCCCCTTTGCTTCCCAGAGCATTTTTTCCAGGAGGCTTGATTAGGTTATTCCTGCTTACTGATCACTAAACAAGGAAAGCTCTGCCCTCCCCTCATGTTTGCCCTGAGCCCACCTGTGATCCACCTGGGCAGCTGGTGGCTGCAGACCGTCAGTTGGCAGGTTGACATGCATAGTCCCCAGTCAATTCCCAAAGCATTTGTCATTTTAACATCGTTTTGCAAGCCCGAGAGAAAAATCTTCCACCTTCACTGCCTGGCTTTCTGATGCTGTAAATGATGGAGCATCTATAATACTGGAGTTCCTCGGTAAACACAGGTCTTCTAACAGTGCCCCACCTCCAATACCTTTTTTAGAATGAGAGTCTCAGGATATACTAGAACAGCCCCTATTCCACCCTCCCAGCCTCCCCCTGAACAGAGAGGCCCTGTTGGAGATGAGGAAGAGGTGGGAGGGTACTCTGGTCAGCTAGCTGTGGCCGCCTCAATTATGGAAAGGGAGAGGATGGGTTTGCCTGCTTTTTTAGGTGGCAAAAACCTATCTTACTCTGTTTTTAAACCCAGTTCTGACAAGTTCACAGTTGCATGTCTCCTCACTGGTTCTAGTTTTTGTGTGTTTAGAATGTGTTTGTGTTTTTCTATCTTCTTAGGGAGTCTTAAGAGGCTATGTCAGGACTACCAGTCAGAGGCCTTTTTAACTCAGCAAACTTAAAATAAGTTTCCTTTTTAATTTAAAAAAGAAAAGGAGACAAAAATAAAAGCATCCAAGAAGTTTTTTCTGGGGTTCACTGACTTTGAGAGACGATCTCTGTGCAATGTCACCTTGTTCTTTTGAACAACTAGAAATAAAATTCACCTGTGCCTTTCACGTGACCTCGTCGACCCGTCTGTCCTTGGAATTTAGGTAACAGAAACACAATGTTTATGTTATAAACTTGGCAGTGGCCTACTTTCCTGAGAAACAAGGTTTGACATTCAAAGGAATTCAGTAGTTTACTCAGTCTTTTAAAATGGCATTTACTGCTAACCTTGACATAATTCAGGTACAAGACTTTAGACTTCATTTGAGTCTACTTGAGATTTCTTGTACTATTGACTTTCAAGCAGCCGCTAGGCACAGGCCAAACACACAATTCTTATGCCGGATACCCTCGAGTTTTTAAAAAAGCAGGTAATAACCAGCCTGTGCTCTCTTTTAATCCAAATTATATAGTTATGAGTCAGAAATAAGAAAATTTAAAACTCAGGGAAACATTTACAGCAGACATTTAACTTCTTCAAAAGTAACAGAAGTGGAGGGTAAATCTATTTGCCAATGGTACTAACGTTTGAGTTATCACAGCAAGGTTTATTTCTTTTTGAGAAAAATTAGGTATACATGCCTATGTCTTTGTCGTATCTTCACGGCCTTATTGATGTCTGTGTAATTTAATATATTTATCAGACCTAAACAAATGGTGCAAGTCACATGTACGGTGAAGGTCTTGGACTTCGTAGTTGTATGACTATAATAGCTAATGAATCATAACAGATAAAACAGACATAATGGAAGACCAGCCAAAAAGCAGAATTCAGGTGCTGATAACTTCACAACGGGCTGCTTCATAAGCACGGCAGAGTCCTGCCGGCCGTGCCGCGTCTTCCTGATCCCTGTGGATGCTCCATCAGGGGGGACTCCCCTTTCTTTCCAAATATTTACGTACTCATCAGAAAGCTTCCGTTTCTTAATCTGGAAAATGGTAGTATCATGCCCTCTTAGCAGAGTGGTTGTGAGGATCAAACGAAAAATGTCCATGAAATGGAGTCCAGAATAACTGGCAAAGAGAAAGTCTGCAAAGTTTTAAGGTTTGTTTTGAAAAAGGCATTTTTAACATTTAAAGCCATCCATGAGGGGCAGCACCTGTGGCTCAAAGGAGTAAGGGGCCGGCGCCATATGCCGGAGGTAGTGGGTTCAAACCCAGCCCCGGCCAAAAACAGCAAAATAAATAAATAAATAAATAAATAAATAAATAAATCCATCCATGAGGAAGTATGGGACAGTAAGTATAATACTTTGATTATACTCACACCTCATTCCTTGGGAGTCAGCAGGTAATCAATAATATTTAGCAATAAATCTTGTTCTAACCTTTTTGAGTACCTCTCCATCAAAAATGGACAACTTAGTTTTTGCTGCCTACAGGAACATGGTAAGACTTAAGTTAGCAATGTTGTAAAATGCTTTGAAATTAGAAATTAATAATGACATAAATATTAAACTATGTTTCTATAGTTAGGACATGATGATAGAAATATTTCAAATGAACTGTTTACTGGTAAAAAAAGTAACATACGTACTTAAACATCAAAACTAACAAATAGGATAAAAATAAGCCCAGACATGTTTAATGCCGATTCATAATAGTTAAGAAATTAACATCTTTTTTTCTTTTTTTTGAGACAGAGTCTCATTATGTTGCCCTCAGTAGAGTGCTGTGGCATCACAGCTCACAGCAACCTCAAACTCTTGGGCTTAAGTGATTCTCTTGCCTCAACCTCCCAAGTAGCTGAAATTAACATCTTTTTATTACAATATCAAATACCACAAAAACTAATCTTATAGATACCCTTGAGGGATTCTGAAAACATTTTACTAAAAACCAGTAGTAAATTGGAACCAATGCCAACATGTTCTCACCGGGACGCTGGCCCCACATGCTGGGTCTGAAACCATTATGGTGGTTTTCCTCTTTAGGCAAAGCTTGGAGGAAGAGGACGATGGCCTCAGACAGTTTCTCTGGCTTCACCAAGGCAGCCTTGCCTAATGCCTATGCTAAGGTGTTATCTTAGGTGGACTGGAAGAGATTATGAATAAACAAAAACCTTTATAACCTGAATAAACAAATATTATAACCATCACCTTACACCTTGGAAATTTTAACCAAAAATTCACTAAACGAACCCCTAGGAACTCTAGCGCATATCACGTCAACAAATTTACACTGTACTCAGAAAAAGGAAGCAGTCCATGGGTTTTTTTTAAATTCTCTGATACACTGCAACACATGAAAATGAAGGAGCCTCAAACCAATTCAATTGTCAGCCACCACTGAGTGCCCACCAACAGAGGTGAAGCATAAAATTTACACTGGTGAAATAACTCTTAAAGTCATTCACCATGTAGACCTGTAAAAACTTGGGACTAGCTGGGAACGTTCATTAGTAATGACCGCATATAAGGCACCGGAACAGCCTCTAATCAATCTTGCAATGAGATCGTGTGAACACACCTTTCCGACCATCCTAGGTGATTTCTTCTAAATAAATACTCTCATTAAGTTCCCGTCTTTACCTACACAGGATTTCTGGGTTATATTAGTGGGGAAAACACCACCAGTGAGAACTTAATACTTTTGGGGGGTTCATTTTTGAAGAGATTACAACAAAAACATGCCAAAACTCTGAAGAGGCAGCAGCTAGCTTACCATTCTACAAATAGAGAAAGAACACTAGGATGAAAAGAGTTAAGGAATTTACAGGAAGCCGAGCAGGGTAGAATTTCTGACACCAATAATCTGTCACAGAATTTACATTTCACTTATCCTTACATTCTTTACTACCTTGGATATCAAATCTGATCAGATTACAAATAGTCTCCTACAATACACTGTAGTAAATTCACAGTTGGAACTTCAATATGTGTCAAACTGTGCCAGGACAGAACAATCTATAGGCATTGCATAATACACGCTACCAACTGGGAATGGAGAAATAGATGAATACAAACAGACCTCAAACACCTGCAAATAAAAAACAGTCCAGAAGGTATTCCTGAAAGTCACGGCCATGCTTCAGATGGGAGAAAATTCTGCACACATAATTTTAACAAAGATGTACTACTTGTTTCATTTTTTTAATTGCAAAGTTGTATTTTAACAATGTATATGATGTTACTATGTTTTGTGTTTAATTTAATGTTCTACCTTAGCTCCTACTAGGATAATACCACATGCCTTCTGCATGCTACCTGGAATTATCACGTCAATAATCAACTATCATGATCCTTTACATAAATGGGTAAGCAGGAATAACATATTTATAAAGTATTCCCACATAATTTTGGTAAAGAACTTGACATTTTAGGGAAATTATACCCAAGTAATTGAAATAAAAAAGACAATTTCTAGTTCATTCCTCTTTGTCCTCCTCTATTGAAAGCCTCAGAACTGTTTCGATAGTGAATGCCAAAAACTCAATCAAGACCTCAAAATACTAAAATATAATCCATCTTGCTTCGTGCTTCTCATTTCTAGCTATCATTCCAAGCTATTTTCTCCTATCCTGGCCTTCAGACGGGTGTTACCTCCTTCCCCATGGCAACCTGGTAGCAACAAAGATACACATGTATGCGCTAGTCAGGTGTGCTGCTAACATCTGCTTTTGGTTTATTTTTTACTAATCAAAAAATGGATATGTAGGCCTGGTGCAGGGCCTCAGGCCTGTAATTTTAGCACTCTGGAAGACCGAGGCAGGTGGACAGCTTGTGCTCATGAGTTCGAGACCAGCCTGATCAAGAGCAAGGCTCCATCTCCAAAAAATAGCTGGGCATTGTGGCAGGTGCCTGTAGTCCCAATACTTGGGAGGCTGAGGCAAGAGGATCACTTGCACCCAAGAGTTTGAGGTTGCTGTGAGCTAAGATGCCACAGCACTCTACCAAGGGCTCTTAAGAGAGTGAGACTCTGTCTCAAAAAAATAAAAAAGAGAAATGAAAAGAAAAGGATACATAAATGACATAATATATTTGGCATTCTTACTTGCCATATGTACAAAATTCTCCCTTTTCTGAATGCTACTTAGCAAATGTAAGATACCATTTATTGCTGAATTTTAGAATTTCTAATGTTTACTTTCTCAAACTCAGACTTACTGAAGAAACGCTTACTGATCGGAATGTCCTACTGTTTTAGACAAAGATGCATTCACCTAGAACCCAGAAAATACTGACATCATACTTCCCAAAGAATCGACTGACAACTAATTTAAAAAGAAATACTTTGAGCCTACAGACTTCTTTCTTTGTAATAATTTTATTAGAACATCAACGTTAACTTAATTGCTAGGAAACAAAATAGGCTGCCGCCACACCTCTTAAGTAACTTCTGCTCAAATCAGAGGTGTCAGGGCTTTATTTAGGCTGTACAGATATGGTCATTGAATGCTTTAACTGTTTTAGAAAAAAAGAACACAGAAAGAAGCCTTAACAAAAACTTACGAACAAGTACTTCCCTTAAATAAGAAAGCATAACTTGCCTACCACAGTTCTGTGTCTCTAAAGGACAAGGGAGAAAAGACACCTGACAGAAAGCTTCTGCTCAAACAATGTCTTCCTCTGTAACCCTGAAAGTAACCGTCAGCATAGCTCCAGGAAAAAGCAAGCCAAGTCCTTCCTTTCAAATAATAGACTCGGGGGAGGGAGAGAAATGCTTTCCTGTCCTATCTGGAAATACCAAGGGCAGCCTCTCCACTCGGGGGCCCCTCAGGGTCTGCCTGTAAATTCCTAAGGTGGCCAGGTCAGCTCCAGGACAGAACCCTCCAGCTAAAAAGCAGTGAAAGTGAGAACCCATCCTTTTCTTGTCAATTTCCTTTTCAAATAACCATAGATGCCCAAATTGTCAATTCGGGTTACTTTCCTTCCTTTTACACATTTCTGGGGAAACAAAACAACTAAATTTAACAGGAAAAATGTTTTACAAAGTCAAGTACAAGAATATAAATGCTGGTGCTTATGAGAGGGAGAACTGGGTTACAATATGCAACTTAATATTGGTAATAGGCTCAGTGAAGGTACCACAATGGTTACAGCGTCAGCCACATACACTAAGGCTGGTGGGTTCGAGCCCGGCCCGGGCCAGCTAACCAATGACAACTGCAACAAAAAATAGCCGGGCGTTGTGGTAGGCCCCTGTAGTCCCAGCTAGTTGGGAGGATGAAGCAAGAGAATCACTTAAGCCCAAGAGTTTGAGGTTGCTGTGAGCTGTGACGCCACAGCACTCTACTGAGGGTGACAAAGTGAGACCCTCTCTCAAAAAAAAAAAAAAAAAAAGTAAATAATAAATTCTGTGATCATAAGAGACATGGCTAGTCTCAGATGATTTTATCAATAATTACCACATTTGGTTTCTTTTTCCAGACCCACTTGTTCAATCAATTATATTGATTACATCTTTTAGACATTTATTTCATTTTCTACTAAAATATAGAGGGCAAACATGTACAATTTTTATGCCTGCGTACAAATCTCTCTAATGCTCTGATGAACTTTTCAGTTTGGTTAGTTAGGGATGAGGTCCAAAGGGCCCTATTTTCAAAGACCCTGCAAACTGCCCTGACTTCTTACAAATGTGGGCAGTAGACGCAGAAAGAGCAGTCAGCAGCAGAAGTCGGATCATGTGGGGATTTACCAAGACAATTCTCCAAGTTCACAGCAAAGGCTTACTGAAGTAGGAGAGAAGGTGGGGAGAGGGAGGAGGCGGCTCACTCGGTTCATAAAGGCAGGAGTGTGTGAAACAAAGCAAATGACCTGCGTGAGCACTATTCAGTGGCCCCAGGGCTCAGCAAAGGTGTGTGATTTGGGATTGGGCCCCTATTTTCCATGACCTCTGTTCAGTACAGTCAATTTATGGGATTTATTACAGCTGTGCTTTCTAGATAGCCAGCAATAATTGTGGGGGGACATTCAAATGCTGAGTGTGAGAAATGTAAAAATAACATGCCTCAGGAAACCGTGAAAACAAACACCCGTGGCAGGCTCTTTTTTTCCATTTAGAAGGGATTTTGATCAAGATTTCAAATGGGCTGTGCTTCATGACTTACACTGGAAAGCAGCTGGCACCTACTGTGAGAGTCCCCGTGGGAGCCGGGGAGGGGGCATGGCTGTGGATGGAGGTGGGGTGCACATTCCCAAGTGGTCTCTCGAGTTAGCAGATTCTAACGTTCTACACAAACTGACGTGGGCACAGACTCTCACTGTCGGTCTAAACAGTCTACATTAGCATGACTAAGTAAAGGATCTCAAAGTAAGTGCCAAAAACGGTCTTAAGAATAGCCAGCTTACTTATGAAAGAGAGGAATATACTTGTATTCCCCTATCCCTAAGTCCCCACCTTCAATCGACTCATCTCCCAGTGTAGAGAGAAAACACAGAACCCCAGTACAAGGGGGCGTTAGGAGCTGGAATGCCAGCATCTGAGTAGCCCGAGGCAGAAACAGCCAGAAGACTGCCTTTCAACAGCTGCCTCTCCTAAAGGCACCTGACAGGCAGCTCGCACACCAAGCATACCCTTTACCTGAACAAGACGCAGAAAAGGTTCTTTCCAAAGAACATAAAATGTGACTCCACTGGGTTATGAGAAAATGATCTAACGTGTGATCCGCACACTGGCAATTTTAGCCCCCACTGCAAAGGGGATGAAATAAAGGGGAGGTGAACAGGCACGAAATCTGTGATACTTGGTGTCACGACACACCTTCCACTCACTTGGCTTAAGAGACTGAGGCACTAATCAGTTTAAACCACTTTCCCACCAGCAAAACTACCTGGCCCAGCATCAGGGTAGAAAATAAGAACTCCACAGACATAGCAGGCAAAATGGTTAAAGCAGGATGCCTCAGATGTGAATGATATGAATAACAAATAGGTTGTTATTTTCAAAAGCAGGACACGCTGTTAAGCCTTGTATGCTTGCCCATGACATACAAAGCATGTGGCTAATTTCAGAAACCATGCAGAAAGTGAAATGGCCAGAAAATCAGCTGCAGCAGCAGGCTGGCTTGCTGGGAGCCTACCACACTGTTCCAGACACTCAAGATAACAGGGACCACAAAAACCCCTTCCCTCACGGAACTTACAATCTAACAAACGGAACAGACAGTAAATACTAAACACTACTAACACTAAGTTAACATATGCTTTGCAAAAATCAAGGAGAAGGTTGCAGCGTGAAATGGACTGCGCAGAGGCAGAGTCCATGAGAAGACAGAACAGAGTGGGGAAGGGTCAGCCAAGCACATGTCGGGGAGCAGGGGAGGAGCTGTCCACACTCAGGGGACAAAGCACAGCCCTCAGGTGGAACAGAGGCACCAGAGAGAGGCAGAGGGTGCCCTGGCTGTCTGGAGGCTTCAGCTCATCTTTTATCTCTGCATTCTAGCGTAAAATACAGGATTCTGTGCAGACTTACTAAATGAATTTAATTCCAACAAATTCAGACTGTCCAAAAAACAAATGCATTCAATCCATAAGCCAGGGCATCCTTAAAAAAAATCAATATGCAAAATGTGGTGGAAAAAAGGACATGTTCCTGAGAAGAGCTGCACATGAGATTTTCTAACAGGTTTTTCACTCTCAGTGCTCCCCAGAAGTTAAACTTGACAGCTTTATTTCCAAGAACAGATAAGGCAAGTGGAAAAGTGGTTTCTATTATGTAGGGAGAAGCCTCTCACACAGGGTCTTTTTTTGGTCAGAGTCTAATGATGGCTTTCTTTTAAAAACAGAGGTCTCGAGGCTCAGCAAAATGTGAGAGAGACACCATGAGCTCGCAGGCGCCCCTGTGCCCATGTGTGACCGGCACACAGGTGCCGCACACCCTCTGTGCACCCTGATGCCCGTAACAAGGTGTGCGACCCTCCACAAAACAGGACTGTACACAGCTCTCAGTCCTGGGATAGGGGGTGGGCAGGAAGTCACCTTCTAAATGAAATAAAGACAGCCAAACACGAAAAACAGGCTAAGTCAGGTGGGGAGAGTGAAGAGGGAAAAAAAAAAAGGCAAAAGAATTCAACTACAGTAAGAAAAGAACAATCCTTTCTTGCCTTCACATAATTTGTCACCATAAAAACTTTTTAAATACATACCAATTTAGGCAAAAGAAACCCGTCTCATAGGTTCCAGGACATAAAATTTGTCCTTACGACTATTTTCTATGTCACCTTCACATGCAACTCATAGGAGTTGGATCCCCGCTTCATAAAAAAACTTAAATGGGAACACAAGACAAACCCTTCTAAACAAAACTAATGTTCAGTATCATGCTGCCCGCATAACCCTTCCCCACACCGCCTTCTCAACCTTTCAGTTATTCCTAGTTTCTCACTTATATTTGAGCTCTAAGAGTTTCGTACACATTATCTCTGGTTTCTTTCTTGAATTGTGCTCAAATTTTCCACTTTGCTCCACATTTTCATGTATCAAAAGGAAAAATAAAAAGCTGTTAGAAATCTTAGCTGTCACCACACCACATGAGAAAGACAGCATCAAGAAATAACAAGGACATAAAAGAAAATTCACTTTTCCTGAAAGGAAAGACTGCTTATCTGCATACTATCCAAGTAAACTTACACCTCATAGCAGTTATCAAATGCAACTTTGTTTAAAACTATTTTTTTTTTTTTTTTTTGAGACAGAGCCTCAAGCTGTCACCCTGAATAGAGTGCTGTGGCATCACAGCTCACAGCAACCTCCAATTCCTGGGCTCAAGCGAGTCTCTTCCCTCCGCCTCCCAAGTAGCTGGGACTACAGGCGCCCGCCACAACGCCCAGCCATTTTTTGGTTGCAGCCGTCATTGT
>CAUYRH010053201.1:0-22692 GCA_963574655.1 Perodicticus potto
CCTGTAGTCCCAGCTACTTGGGAGGCAGAGGCAAGAGACTCGCTAGAGCCCAGGAATTGGAGGTTGCTGTGAGCTGTGATGCCACGGCACTCTATCCAGGGTGACAGCTTGAGGCTCTGTCTCAAAAAAAAAAATAAAATAAAATATAACTGTAAATAGAATGAAGCTTGCAGTTTACTCTGCACACTCTGTCACCACTACAGGACAGTCTACATGAAAGCCAGTCACTAATCACACAAGTAATCCTAATGGGGAGTGTCACTAAGCCAGGCTGACCTGGCGGAGCCTGCTTAGGAGGATGCCCCAGTGCTGCTCTGGGTATGGTCAGTGTCCTTTCCCCCATCAGTGTAGGGGGGATGCCGGCAGAGCCTTGCATGTTAGACTCCTGCTCCCCTACAACCCCAGATTAATGGAACACCCTTCTGTTAACAGTCTTCAGCCAGAAGAAAACACAGTTGACCAGGTTTCAGCTTTCTTAGTTCTTACTCCAGTCCTGCCTTCCAGAAACTACACCCTGCTCACTTGTGATTGGACTTGAGCATCTCCAGATTGTTTCAGTCACATATTTTCTTGGACTTAACTTATGTTGATGGCTAATTTCTACCACTCCATTTGATTCATGCTGATGTTACTCCCAGAGGGTGACTTAATTTTCAAATTATAAGGGCATTTACTTTGTCCCTTTGTGTGATGATAGGGCATTGCCAGTGTTGAACACTCCTTCAGGTAGGAGGCAGCCAGTATGGTACAGAATGTGGCATTCATCGCCCTTGTTCCTGAATTTATATGTTTATCAACTCACGGGAAGATTAAGATTGTGTAAATTTGGGGGCAGCCATTTCACACTTTTAATTTATGTCACACTTTTTTTTTTTGAGACAGAGTTTCCCTATGTAATCCTCAGTAGAGTGCAGTGGAGTCACAGCTCACAGCAACCTCAGACTCTTGGGCTTAAGTGATTCACTTGCCTTAGCTTCCCAAGTAGCTGGGACCACAGGCACCTGCCACTATGCCCGGCTTTTCTGTTGCAGTCGTCATCGTTGTTTAGCAGGCCCGGGCCGGATTCAAACCGGCCAGCCTCTGTGTATGTAGCCGGTGCCCTACCCACTGAGCTATGGGCCCCGCCCTATGTCAGACTTACTGAACAAAAATCTTTAGTTGTTCTTCATATGTATAATAGTTTGTCCCAATTTATACATTTGATGTTTTTGAGCCCAAATATAGTTCTTTACATTTTCTCTATAAACTGTCATTAGTTAAAATTAATCTGATAAAATTGTTTTGTGACTGCTGCCCTACTTCATTTTTCTCCCCAGGTTCCAATGATCCCTACGTTTTAATAGGGATGTTGTCAAAAGCTTTATTCAGATCATCGGTGACAGTGTTGCCTAAATCCAGTGAGTCTTGCAGAACTCACTTATGAGCATTCTGAGTTTTGTTGTTTAATCAGTTGTAGATACATCTGCTGCCCATATCTCCTTTCTTCCGCAAAAGACTTGGAGAGTGGAACTTGCTAAATACCTGTCAGAGAGTTGCATAGATATGTCCTAAAGCTTTGCCAACAAAAGAAATAGTTACTTGGCAAGCTTTTTTCCTGCTAAGTCCATGCTGATTCTCAGTTATCACCCATCTCCATCTATTCAAAGCCTGTTTTATAATCATTCTAGAATTTTCTTCAGGCTGAAGGATAAACACAACAGTTAAGATTTTATAACATTCCTGATTCTTCTGTAATGTTCATGTTTTTTTTTTTTCATTTTGGAAGATGAGCTGTTTGTTTCCTGTCTTTAAGCAGAGCTCTCTGATCTTCATAATTTGTTGCGACTCACAGGAACTGTATTAAAGGGCTGCGGCATTAGGAAGGTTGAGAATCACTGACTTATAGCCTTCAGCAAAATCCACGTGCAAGTTCATGCTATGCAGCTGGCCAGCTCAGAAGATTTGCAGTGCATGGAGGGCAGCTCTCAGGGCCTTCTGACCTGTCTCAGGCTTCAGTCCTTTTGTCTCAACATGTTCTGGCTGAGAAGAGAGATGGGGCTTGAGTGGTGGGCTGCGTGCTGAGCTGAGAGTTCTCCTTATAAAATAGAGGTAGTACCCGCTTCCCAGGGATGTTATAAAATAGACATATGTAAAAGGTCTTTGTAAACTGTAAGGTGGTATTCAAGAATAAGATTTTAAAACACAAAAGATTTTCTTTTCTTCCCCTGCCGTATATTAACTACACCCTTTACCTTAACCACCTTATCCAGGCCTTTATAAATTTTCTCTTCTAGACATAAATTCAAAAGCCCATTTTGTAACTCTCCATGATTTTCTTAACTTGAGCTCATTGTGGGCATTTTTACTTCCTGATACCTTCCTGTGTTTCTTTTATGGGCATCCATGTTATGTACCCCTCTCATCTTTTTCTGTGTCTTTTAAAATCTAAGTTCACTGAAGAGCTCTTTGTGTAGCCAGTCTTTTCAGATGCTTCCCATTTTCTGTCATTAATCTCCTTGCAATTTATAGCCGGAATTCTGTTTCTTAGACCAAACTATTTCAAGTGTTAGTCTTTTCTATGTGACTAGAGTGAATAGGAGCGATATTGTTGGGTCATACCTTTCTTCTCTGTTTTTCTGACTCATTCTCTTTCTTTAATTGTCTCTTTCCTGGATTCTCCCTATGATAGAACTTTAACTATTCTAAAGCCCAGAAGTTTAAATCTGGTATTTCATCAAATCGTGTACAGATATAGAACGTTTCCCAGGTTATTCTTTTAAGTTCATTTTCAGCTTATATAATAGTTTACTTTCAACAGAATTTTAAATGGACACTGTCTTCAGGGCAGTAATCATGTTTTGTGCCTCCTCTGTATTTTCCTCACTACACCTACTACAATGTAGATGAATTCTTTTAGATATAATTCATAAGTAACCCATAGTCCTTGCAGTCTCTATACCCATTCTGACACCTGTTACCTCTCTGAACTCTTCTTGTTTTTTTGAGACAGAGTCTCACCCTGTCGTCCTGGCCTAGAGTGCCCTGTGTCATTGTAGTTCACAGTAACCTCAAACTACTGGGCTCAAGCGATCCTCTTGCCTCAGCCTTCCGAGTAGCTGGGACTACAGGCACCTACCACAACCCTCAGCTAGTTTTTCTATTTTTAGTAGAGTCAGGGTCTCACTCTTGCTCAGGTTGGTCCCAAACTGCTAAGCTCAGGCAATCCACCCGCCTCAGCCTCGCAGAGTGCTAGGATTACAAGTGCAAGCCACCGCACCTGGCCTTGAACTCTTTTTCTTACCACTTCCCCTCTCTCTGCTCTTACCATAGTAAACTGCTATTTCTTACAGCACACTCCTTACAAAAGTAAGGGCCTTTGTACTGTTCTCTCTTTTTTACCTCAAACTTCCTTCTTAATGAAACCTCTCCTGATGACCTTATTTAAAATTTTAATGCCTCTCCCAGCCCCTATACTTTCTATCCAGTCCTTCTTTCCACTAGAATGTAAGCTCTATAAGGGCAAAGTTTCTTGTGTCACCCACGTCTTTATATGGTGCCGAAAAGGTACCTGGCACATCGTGTATGCTCAGTAAATATTTGGTGAATTAATTAATCAAAGCTAGTTTAACTAGACTTCTGTTCTTGAGAGCTTCCTAAAACAGATGACTCATCTTTCTTTTTTGAGGCTCAGGCAGGATTTACTTTTCTTTTCTCTGAACATTTTGTAATTTGTGTTCCCTAATGATGTCCCACATTTCCATTCCCAGTTATTGTGACAAACTTCAAAATTCCATGGTTAATTGCTCTCCGATTTTCTAGTACTTTCCTTTATCAGCTCATTTCTTCCCAGTGGTCACATTCATGTCCAGAACATTGCTTTTCCTATTTGAGAGATGGAAGAATTAGCAAGGCTTTTATTAGACGTGTTGATTTTATCTGTGGGAGAATTCTAGCAGATATCCCGATTTGAAGTCCCCATCACAACTCTTATTTTTGTGTCAGCTTTGGTCTCTAGAATGTCAGCAGGTTTTTATGCTTCTATTTTCCTGCCATTGCTATATTCCAGTTCAGAGTCCCATCCCATCAAATCCAAGTGATGCCTCATGCTACCATAATATTCTGGTAAAATGTCAGTTTTCTTACTTTGTTTAATACCCATATTCTGGATATGGGTTTGTAGGGACTTACGACCACATTGTGGCTGAAATCCTTCCCATTTGTTTTCCTGCAACAAATAATTTCCTTAGCTATTCTCATTACTGTCATTTTCTTCAGAGCAAGCCCAACTTCTTTCATTGTTACAGCAATATCTGAACTTTTTCTACCTCTCTTCCATTTTGATCAGTGAATCAAAATGGTATATTACTGTAACATCAAAATGGTATAAGTGGTTAATGCTTAAGTGAAAATGCTTAAGATCCACTGTTTTGACTGGGTGTGGTGGCTCATGCCTGTAATCCTAGCACTCTGGGAGGCTGAGGTGTGTGGATTGCTTGAGCTCACAAGTTTTTGACACCAGCCTGAGCTAAAGTAAAACCCCATCTCTAAAAAAGATAGCCGGGCATTGTGATAGGCACCTGTAGTCTCAGCTATTTGGGAGACTAAGATAAGAGAATCACTTAAACCCAAGAGTTTGAAGTTACTGTGAGCTAAGATACCATGGTACTGTACCGAGGATGACAAAGTAAGACTCTGTCTGAAAAAAAAAAAAATCCACCATTTTACCTATGTGATCTGGAGCATATTAAATTATTTAAGCGCTTTAAACTCATTTTTGTATGTGTAAAATGGAGGTTGAGGAGCAGTAAAGTAATACCTGCTTTCTGAGCCATTAAGCCCTTCTTTAGAATTAAATGATATGAAGAAGATGATGATACACTTTTATGTAGAGTTTACTGTTTAGAGTTTACTTAGTTTTTGATATACTTCCTCTCCAAAGAGTCTATTACAGATACCTGTATGCTAAGGTGTGAGCCAGACCTTCATGTATCATTTATACTATTCTTCAACACTGTCTGCTTGCTAGAAGAAGCAACAAGAAACTCACAGTCTTTCAGGATTGGAGCCTGAACAATAGTAATGTCTTTATTGAGAACCTAGCCATTCTACACTGAAATTGAATACAAATTATGTCTTTAAATTTAAAATAAAATTACACTTTAAAAAATAGGATTGTTGTTGAAAATTAGTTTTTATTACTTACATTTGGTAAATTCTGTATAGTTCTATTGAGTCAATACAAAATAGGTAAAATACCTCTTTAGAAAGGGAGAAAACACTATAGAAATTTTGCTAGGTAATGGTAAGTTATCTGGTGTTTATCAGCCTATTTATTTATTTATTTATTTTTTGAGACAGAGCCTTAGTTTGTTGCCCTCAGTAGAGTGCTGTGGTGTCACAGTTCACAGCAACCTCAAACACTTGGGCTTAAGTGATTCTCTTGCTTCCGCCTCCCAAGTAGCTGTGACTACAGGTGCCAGCCACAATACCCGGCCATTTTGTTGCAGTTGTCCTTGTTGTTTAGCTGGCCCGGCACGGGTTCGAACCCACCAACCTCGGTGTATGTGGCTGGTGCCATAACCCCTGTGCTACGGGCCCCAAGCCTTTCAACCTATTTTATCTCACAGCACACTTGAACTTAAGATCCTCTCATGGCACACCATTGTGCTGCAGCTCACCAGTTGGTTGAAAATCACTGGGTTATACATTCTAAAACTTACATTTTCCATGGAAGAAAAGTCATAAAATCATTGAATAATCACTTTCTGAAGTGGATCTTAATTTTAGAAGATATTGGTAAGCATATTTAACTTAAAGTATACTCAAAATAAAACTAAATATTTGTTAGATATTTATAGAACACTTTGTGTCTTTCTCATTCTGTGTTTGGGAAAGGTCTATCTGTAAAAGATGTATATAGAAAGACTTTTGAAGACTTGAAAGAACTTCATCAATAACAGGCACTACTATGGGTACTATACACGTGAAAATATCCTTATCTGTTGGTGGTTATTGTCCATTACCTAATAGCAGCGTGGCATCTCTTGAGTTAAACTTAGGCTCAGGAAGATTTAGTGATTTATGTAGTTTAAGGAAAACAGGATTCAGGCTGGCACGGTGGCCTATGCCTATAATCCTAGCACTCTGGGAAGTAAAGGCAGGTGGATCACTTTAGCTCAGGAGTTCAAGACCAGCCTGAGCAAGAGTGAGACCCCGTCTCTAAAAGTAGCTGGTGCTGTGGCGGGCACCCACAGTCCCAGCTACTCTGGAGGCTGAGGCAAGAGAACCACTTGAGCCCAAGAGTTTCAGGTTGTTGTGAGCTGTGACACCATGACACTCCAATGAGGGTGACAAAGTGAGACTCTGTCTCAAAAAAAAAGAAAAAGAAAAGTACTCTACTCAGGTCTTTTGTTTTATTATAGGTTCTCTTAGGAATTCACACTTCACTCAAAGCCCTCTTTCAGAAGTTACTCCTTTTGAAAGGTGTTTGAGCTCCTTTGTTATTACCCCCTGGGAGGATACTCTGAGAACCCCAGGTATCAGTCCCAAGAACTCCTTCTCTATTATCCCTGGTGTGGGGCTTACGAGGCCCTTTGTCTATTTTCATCCCTAAAGGGCCTCAATAATAAAGTGCTTAAGAGAGTCCCCTGTAACATCCCTTAGGGTGGTACTTGACTTGCCCAAATTGCTATGTATGTACGTGTTAAAGAGAGGCAAGAGCTGAAGTCCACACCACGGGAGTACTTTCTGTGTGCTCTGCATGATGCTAAATACTTTGAGGAACAGAATAAAGTATGGCTCTTGCCTTCAAGGAGTATAGAATTTAATGGAAGATGACAACATACCTGACTATAAATCTACCTACGTGAGATTTGGGATTAAATGCCTAATTGTGAGTAAGTGTTAGACAAATTCTGAAAAGTGAAACATAGACGAGGTTGGAGAAATCATGCAAAGCTTAGCAGAGGAGGAACAGTTTGTTAGGTTCTTTAAATACAAGTAGAACGGAAAGGAGGGACCATTTTTAAATTTAGATATTCCAAGGCTTGGAGGTGAGGTTGATTATGGCATGTCTCTTGGTTGATTAGGGAGGAGACTGGTGAGCAGTGGAAAATAAAGTTAAGTAGTTAGGCTGGGGCCAAATTATGGGGTTTAATGAAGCCAAGTGTAGAAATTTAGATTGGAGTGGTAGAAAAGAGAAGGCTTTAAAAGTCTTTGAGCCAAGCAGTGACGTCATCCAAGTTTTACATGAAGAGCAGTGATTTAGAGATGGGAGAGAATGGCATCCAGAAGGGCTGCCCCCGTGCTGGGGCGGTAATGTTACTGTGACAGTCCATTAGATGAAGGCCTGGGCTGAGGTGCTAATGGAGGTGGGAATGGAGAGTAAGGTGGAATGAGAGAAACTGTGACAGGTTATTAATAAACTTGGAACGGGAAAGGGAGAGATGATTTAAGGCTGCTTTCCAAGCTTTCTGACTGAAGACAAGTTAATACCAGGGATAGAAATGGGGTTGCTACAAGATTGGCAATGGAGGAAAGGTTATACGTTTACGTTTGGGCATAATTAAATACAGTTAGCCTTCTATATTTATGGGTTCTGCATCTGTGGATTCAGCCAACTGCAGATCACAATTATTGGGGGAAAAAATACGGTCAGGGCATGGTGGCTTATGCTTGTAATCCCAGTACTTTGGAAGACCAAGGCGGGAGGATTGCTTAAGACAGGAGTCTGAGGCAACAGTGAACTCTAGCCTGCACAGATGAACAGGAGACAGTGTGTTCATTGGAGCACTGTTCATGTGAACAGTGAACAAAAAAATAGGAAGCAACAGAAGTGGAATAAAAAATAGTGTATATATTCATATAACTGAAAACTGCACAGCAGTGAAAAAGAAAAATATAACAATAAAAAATAATGCGGGCTGCGCCTGCGGCTCATCAAGTAGGGCGCCAGCCCCATATACCGAAGGTGGTGGGTTCAAACCCCGCCTTGGCCAAACTGCAAAACAGAAAAATAGCCGGGCGTTGTGGCGGGCGCCTGTAGTCCCAGCTATTCAGGAGGCTGAGGCAAGAGAATCGCCTAAGCCCAGGAGTTGGAGGTTGCTGTGAGCTGTGTGACGCCACAGCACTCTACTGAGGGCGATAAAGTGAGACTCTGTCTGTACAAAAAAAAACAAACAAATAATAATAATAATGCAAATAGAAAACCATGGCATTTACATTTGTATTAGGTGTTATAAGTAACCCAAAGATAATTTGAAGTATATGGGAGATGTGCAAAGCTTATATGCAAATGCAGCACCATTTTATGTCAGGGACTTGAACATCTGCGGATGTTGGTATCTGAGGGACATCCTGGAACCAATCCCCTGAGGATACTGCCTGATGATTGTGTGAGTTATCTTTTTTTTTTCTTTGTGACAGAGACTCAGACTGTCGCCCTAGGTAGAGTGCGGTGGCGTCACAGCTCACAGCAACCTTCAACTCCTAGGCTTAAGCAGTTCTCTTACCTCAGCCTCCCGAGTAGCTGGGACCACAGGCGCCTGCAACACCGCCCATCTGTTTGTTGTTGTTGTTGTTGCAGTTGTCATTGTTGTTTTAGCTGGCCCGGGCTGGGTTCGGACTCGCCAGCCTCAGTGTATGGGGCCAGCGCCCTACCCACTGAGCTATGGGTGCTGCCTGTGTGAGTTATCTTTAAGATAGTTAAATTGAAATATTTAGCAAATACCCAGAAATATGAACTGGCTGTTGGATGAAAAAACAGGGCTAAAAAACTCAGGTGTGGTAGCCTTCTTCATTATTGCTTTGAGCCATGGGAAAGGAGCTCTCTGTGAGTTCAAAGACAGGTTAAAGGACTGGCATTCATACATAGCTTCTAACAGATAACCCTGAAGAGTTCTTTGTATGTATGTTGTGAAATTACTTTTAAACATTTATTTATTTAGCTGAAATTACTTTCAAAGTAATTTTTCCCCTGGTAATAAAGTGCCATTTTTGGAAAATTAGAAAAGGCAAAAAGGTATAATGAAAAAAAAGATAATCACTACTTTCCCTTTTTTTTTTTGAGATTGAGTCTCACTCTGTCATCCTAGTTAGAATGCCACGATGTCATAGCACACAACAACCTCAAACTCTTGAGCTCAAATGATCCTCTTGCCTGAGTAGCTGGGACCATAGGAACCTATCACAGTGCCCTGCCAGTTTTTCTATTTTTAGTAGAGATGGGGTCTGGCTCTTGCTTAGGCTGGTCTCTGAATTCCTGAGCTCAAGCAATCCACTTGCCTCAGCCTCCCAGAGTGCTAGGATTACAGGGACAGATGTTCAAGTCCCTGACGTAAAATGGTGCTGCGTTTGCATATAACCTTTGCACATCTTCCATATACTTCAGATCATCTCTGGGTTACTTATAACACCTAATACAAATGTAATAATTACATTATTCATTTATTCAAAGTTTACTTTTTCACTTAACATTGCGTCATGATAATTTTTCCCACATCAAGAATTATTGCTTGCAAATACTAGTCTTACAAGCCTGGCATTTGTTTTTCATTATTTGGACTTATAAATTTATTATAATTATAGCTCTATTGGACATTTAAGCCACTTCCAAAATTTTTTCATCTTACTGATCATATTATAGTAAACTTTTGTAAAATATAATATGCTCTTCATGGGCTACTTAAGATATGACTCCTCTGAAGGCACGAAACTCTGTATTGCCATATCCAGAGGACTAACTGGGCATAGTAGTTGGTTAATTAAAAAAAACTGAATGAAAGGAGACTATTACTATTAAATGTTTAGTTCTCTTACTTCTTTTATTCTGATTCGCTGTATACCTAGGAATTTCTGGTTATGATTTGGCTGTCTGTGTAAGTTTGGCTGTAATGAAAATATTAGCTACTGTGTGACCAGAGACAGGCATTTCTATTTCTGATAGTTATATTTGTCAATCTGTATTAATAATAAGTCCATATTCTGCTTTTAAACATTGGAACTGCATTATTCATGCTGGTAAAAATCCGGTTTCTGAACCTGTAAGGCTGAGGGTTGGGCCCAGGTTGTTGTGAATGGCCAACTCTGTCAAGAGCCCTGTGAGGAAGACGGTCTGCTTGCCTTCACGAGGGAGAAACTCCTGGCAGTACCACATTGTCCCATTTGAATCCTGTGTTGCCCGGAAGGGACACATGTTTGACTTTTTCAGATAATATTTTAACATATTTCAAGATGCAAAGACATTGTGTCTGACAACATTTTTTCTAAAAATATGATTTGTTGCCACTCAGAAGTTAGTTTCCAAGAAGACTAAGCATATGCGGAAGCTGATGAGAGTGGTCTAGAGAAGCTTTTAAAATGAATGTGCAGTGTTGATATGTTTCCTTTCAAAAAGCATTTTCATTTTGTTTTCCTATGATAATAAAAGCACATTATGAAGAATTTTTAGTTTACAAGAATTCCTAGCTTTATTAGGAAAAGACAGAAAAACCTTTTAACGGAGAGATAAAATTTGGAACATCAATTTCTGTGCTGGAAGCTTCTGTTGACCTCTTCCTAAATCGACCCTCTATTAATCTACCATGACTCTAAAAGTTGTAAAAATTTTTTATATTCCACCTTGATCTTTTATGTTGCCTTTTAGGCCTATACTTTCCTCCCACCCCCACTCCCAGGAACATCAAAAAAAAGCTGTGTCCCTATTCATGCAATGCAGTGATTGTTTTCTTAGTTCCTAAAGAGTTTTGTTTGATCCTGAGTTTTGTCCAGGGCTTAGGTGGGACATGTCAGCCTCTTAGGAATAGGATATCTAGGTACCCTTTACTAGAATATCCATTTCCTGTTCTCACCCCATTCCTGAGGATATTCTCTCTCAGGCATGCCCTGTGTTATAAAATGTTTCCTAAATTGTTAGTTTATATGGTACACAGATCCTAGAAGAATCACTGTATAATATTGCTATGTAAAAACGAACCCAGAATTGCAGGCTTGGGAAATTCATTTCCTTCCTTAGGAGATTTAGTTGTTTAATTCAGTATTTATCAAACATGTTTTACTGGTGGAACCTGTTTTCCTTCAAATTTATTTAAGAAAAAAAAGTTTTGTGGAACATACTTGGATAAATGATACCTAATATCTTTATTGTTATCTTGCTTATGAATTCATTTGACTTAATTTTAAAGTTTCAGGATTTTGTTTCTATTGTAAGTTGTTAAAAAGTTTTTTTTATTTCTTTTTTATGTATTTAAGTGACAGGGTCTCATTCTGTCACCTAAGCTGGAGTGCAGTAGGCCAATCATAGGTCACCATAACCTTGAATTCCTGGGTTTAAGTAATCCTCCTGCCTCGTAAGTAGCAGAGACTACAGGCGTGCACCACCATGCCTGGCTAATTTTAAAAATTGTTTCCATAAAAGATGGGATCTCACTATGTTGCCCAGGCTGGTCTCAAACTCTTGGATTTCCAGTGATCTTCCTACCTCAGTCTTCCAAAGTGGTGGGATTATTGATATGAGCTACTATGTCTGGCCTCTGTTGTAGGTTAAAAAAATTTTTTTTTAATATCCTTTATTCTAAAATAGTTAACTTTCCTAGTGTGAAATCTATACTTTGTTTCAATGATGAATTCATTACTTGCCCACAATTCATCTGAAGGGAATAAATATTCTTCTTTTTAAAATTTTGAAGTGTGTCATAATTGAGAGTACAAAGTGTATTTGTACAGTGTAAAGAAAATAATGAAACACTGAAGTCTCTATCAGAGAGGTGAAGAAGCGGAACTTTTCCAGTATCCCAGAGCTCCCTGTGTGCCCCTCCTCAAAGCATCTCCCACCCACCCTCCCCACTCCTAGTGGATTGATGTTAATTTTATGATCAACATTCTCTTGCTTTTATTTATAGTTTTACCGCCTAGGAATACATTAATATCTCATTGAGTTAAGATTATTTTTTAGATTTGTGTGCTTTTGAACTTCATATAAATAGAATCATACAGTACTTGTTCTTCAGCAACTTGCAACTTGCTTTCTTCAATGTTATCTTTCTGAGATCCTTCTGTGTCACTACTTTGTTCGTTTTTACTGCTGTGCAGTTTTCAGTTATAAAAATATACTACAATAGATTTTTGTAAATTGATAGATAAAATTGTAATATATTGTGCACAACACCATGTTTTGAAATATACGTACACATTGCGAAATGGCTAAATTAAGCTAATTAATATGAGCATTATCTCACGTAATTGTCATTTTTGTGGCACAGTATGTTTTTATTCCACTTCTGTTAGTGTTGCGGAACGGAGACGCGAGGAAACAGCAGCTTTGCCTCAGGTGCAAACTCGCTCCTGTAATTATTAAGAGGTTGAAGAAACTGGACTACACAACTCAGGATGGCGTGTAGCGAATCATCTTATTTTGGGCCACCTTATGTACACTGGTGGTCACATACACACTTAATCTATGATCTATAGTTTTTTACCATTACTTAACTTCTTCTGTCTAAAATTAACTTGTGGGGAGACGTGCAGTCTACAAATCAACATAACATTTTCTGCTTTTACCTCCAGACAAACAGCCTCTGTGTACGCTCCGGGGGGCCCAGGTCTCTTGCTTCTGTATTAGCAGAAGCCATTTTAACCCATTAAAGGCTTGCCTTTGTGTGGCTTATGTAGGGTGGTCTTCTGACCCTACATGTTAGTGGTCATTTTTGTTGTTTCCTATTTTTTTGTCCATAGGAGCAGTGCTCCAGTGAATGTTGTTACCCTCTGTCTCCTGTTCCACATGTGCAGAGGTATTTTCACAGTCTGTACCTAAGAGTGGAAATGCTGGTCATTGGGTATGTGTGTGATCAGCTCTACTGAGTAGCATCAAACTGTTCTCCAAAGCAGCTATACCAATTTATTCCTTCACCAGCAGTGAATAAGTGTTTCCATTCTTACTCTTCCTCAGCAAAACTGGATATGGACTGCTTGTTAGGTTTTTGCCAGTCTAACACATGAAATATTACCTTTGAGGTTTTAATTTTAATTTCCCAGATCAGAATTCTTGTTAAGCATCTTTCATTATGTTTATGGGCCATTTGTGTTTTTTCTTCTGTGCAAATTTCTGTGTGGGTTTTTTGCTCATTTGAAACTTTGTTGTTTATATTTTTCTCACTAATTCACCGGGATTCTTAATACATGTAAGATGCATGTATACTGTTTAGGAAGTGTGCCTGAACCATAGAAAGAACTAGATAAGAACAGTGATTATTGTTACTGTTACCATTGTATATAATTGTTTTTATGTATTGCAAATGTCTTCTGCTGGTTTGTGGTTTGTTTATTTTATTTTAATTTTTATTTTTTTGAGACAGAGTCTCACTTTCTTGCCCCTAATAAAGTGCCACGGTGTCATAGCTCACAGCAACCTCAAACTCTTGGGCTCAAGTGATTCTCTTGCATCAGCCTCCTGAGTAGCTAGGACGATAGGCACCTGCTACAATGCCTGGCTATTTTTTAGAGACAGGGTCTCACTCTAGCTCAGGCTGGTCTAGAACTCCTGAGCTCAGGCAATCTACCCGCCTCGGCCTCCCAGAGTGCTGGGATTACAGGCATGAACCACTGCACCGGCCTGATGATGATTTTTTTAACTTCACATTTTTTATGTAGAAATTAAATTTTATACACAATCTTGAATGCTCTGCATATTCATAACCATGACATATTCATGGTGCATATGTTATATTTCATAACCCATAACTTTCAATCCTCATTACAATTTTTTGTTACTGCTGCTATTTCTTTTTTTTTTTAATCCCAGGAAAAAATTAACCCATTGAATCCCCTTTCTGTAGTTTTATTTCCTGCATTGAAGCCTAGTTGTGGGTACAGTTGTCTCTCCAAATCAACAATTGCCTATAAGAGACCCAAATAAATCTTAAACTGTAGCTTTAGTTGGGTCTTTATGATGTTCACTAACAGGCTTAGTTGTTTGGAATGTGTAACTTCTGCTGACTAAACTGTCAATATATTACTTCCTTTAAGCTTGGTACTTCAGAGATCCTAATAATCTTTTGATAGATCTTTCCATATACTGGAAGGGTGGCAAAAGGGACATATTAGTATATTTACAAAGATAACAGTGATGATAGATAGCAGAAATACTACATTATGACAATAGTTTCTTCGACTTGACCACTTATCACGAGTCAGGTATTACCCTAAGTGCATAACATGTATTAACTAACAGCAGTTGTTTTGGTTAAGAAACCATTAGCTCAGACAGCTGTAGTAACTTGTCTGAGATCACACAGCTGGCAGGAATGAGATTAGAGATTCAAACTCAGGCAGTCTAGTTGTAGAGTCATAGAAGTAGATTCATTGATACTTATCAACCTGGTATCTGAAGAAATAGTAATTTAGTTTTAATTTTAAGAGAATTCAACTCTTTTTTAAATGTGAGGATGAAAATATGGGAAAGCACATTTTCAGTGTGGTAGTTGGGATCTAGTCCTTTTAAAGTAGGAGCAAAACTTGGAGCTGGAGATGCCTGATGGATGTGTGTGGTGGATCAGCCTTCCATTACAAACAGTTTTGAATGTTCATGAGTGGGTGATGGCCTGTGAAAGACTGATGGAAACTCATAGCCTTTAATTCAGTCTCCCATATGCTACATGCAATTTTTTTTTCTCCAACCAGTTTTTGAGCTTGGATAGTTGCTATCCAGTTGAGGTGTAACCATCCTGAAAGACTACAACTTAGGAACCTTCATACAACTACTTGGGAAAAACTAAACATATTTGGGAAAGTGTCCACTTATTAGCTTAAGGTTAAAAATATTTTCCTCCTTCAAATCATTCTTTTTTAATTCCAGACATTCTCATTGGTTGATAAAACAGTTTTCTTTAGATTGTTACTGCTTTGACTGTTGGCTATTTTCAGATAGTAGTTTTATTTAATTATCGAATAAGGCTTACATAAATTACGGTCAGTGCATTTACTCTAAAAATTATGTGGTTACATGACTAACCGAAAAGAATGAAACATTATAGCCTCTTATTAGTTCACTTTTTTTTTTTTGTAGAGACAGAGTCTCACTTTATCGCCCTCAGTAGGGTGCCATGGCTTCACACAGCTCACAGCAACCTCCAACTCCTGGGCTTAGGTGTTTCTCTTGCCTCAGCCTCCTGAGTAGCTGGGACTACAGGCGCCCGCCACAACGCCCAGCTATTTTTTTATTTGTTGCAGTTTGGCCGGGGCTGGATTTGAACCCGCCATCCTCAGTATATGGGGCCGGCACCCTACCCACTGAGCCACAGGTGCCGTCCAGCCTCTTATCAGTTCACTTTTGAGTAAAAGTAGCGTAGAGTTGGAATGATCATGTATAGGAGAGACAGTACTGAGGTGACCTACTGTAGGGATTATGCTGGTGACTCAGCTAGGGTGTGTATATTAATGGAAAAGTTTTAGAACTTTGCTATAAGATTTAAATATTAGGCCTTTCCTCTCTTGCTTTCCCTTCAAGGAAGGACTTGGAAAGCAGCTCTTTTCCCTCCTTTGTATGGTCATAATAAAGGATTGCAAATTAATTAGCTGCATTCAAGGTATCACACAGATTGAATTCCATATTTGTCTTGGAGGGAAGTCCAGATTTTTGTCTGGTGTGACTGAATCTGCTTTGTGAGACTGGGTGCAACTTCCGTGAATTCAAGAATGGGATCATCTTGTCAACAGCTAAATGCCTTAAAAGATGCAAATCACTTAGAAGAAATGAGCTCCCCAGTTTGTTCTCAATGTTTCTCCCCCGCCCCACCCTCAGCACACAATACATTAGTGAAACATTGCACCTGCTTGCTGCTTGGCAGTAGATTCTGTGGGGATTAATTGTAGACATTGTTTTCTGTGTGGGTTGGGGACAGAAAATTGCTCTTTAACCTTTTCCCAAGTCTCTGATAAATACTGAAAACTTCGGAAGTTAAATGTGGACTGTAAAAGAAACACATGAAAAAACATTGGGAAAACAAAAACTAAACTCATATTAGAAAGCTGAAATGCATTGTTTTCTTTCTTTTTTGTAGAGACAGTCTCACTTTATCACCCTCGAAATGCATTGTTTTCTAAACTAGTTCCTTTTATGATTTGAGTTAAAGGTGGCCTTGATTGTAGCAAAAAGAAACTTCATTGGCTTTTTTTTTAATATCCTCATGACCTTTATGCTATGTTGACAAAGCCGTTAGTGTTTGATTTTCTTTCTTCTTTATTATGTATGTGTATCATTTTCTTTTAAGCGGGGGGTCGGGGGGAGGGATTTTCTATTTTGCTGATCCCTATGGAGTAGATATGAATTATTTCATGGAGCAGGTCCAGCGTAAGCGGCAGAGTGGGAAGGGTCTGGATTGGAAGCCTAAAGGTGGCTTCATTTCTAAATGTGTGACCTTAAACAGCACCTGCCAGCTTCCCGCATCTCAGCTTTTTTTATCTTTAAAGTAGGGATGATAATGGCTGTCCACCTACATAATAGTTTGGGAAAAGAAGTATTGCCTAATAATGAAGAGTTAGGTTTTATAACACTGAATAAGACTCGCATCTTCTCTGAGCCCCAGTTTTTTCTTTCTGGAAAATGGCAGTAGTGTGAGGTACTACTTCTTAGGGCTAATGTAGGATCAAAGTTAAATGAGATAATGTAGAGTGTAAAGCTTATTGCCTGGCACATAAGTAATGTTCAGTTAACCGTTGTGAATTATATATTATCATTTACCTTCTGGCTCCACAGTTCATCTGAAACAAATTGGACCACGTCATTTTAGAATCTTTAAAATGGCTTCCTTATCACTTTTCAAGTTATCTTTTACATTCCTTGGCATCACACCATGGTCCTTCTCAGTGTGATCTCTACTTTCCTGTTCCAGTCTCATCTCTTGCCACTTTCTTTCTCCCTTCTTCCTACAACATTATTTATCATTCTCGCCTCTCCTACTAGGAAGACCTTGTGGTGTTTTCAGCTCCACCATCCTCATCATTGTCAATATTGTCTTGTTTGGTTATGCATCTGTCTTTCATGATCAGACTGGATCTTGAAGGCCGAGATTTTATGTCATTTAACTTTGTAGTCTATGCATACATAGTATGCATTCCAAATGTTTGCCAAATAAGTAAATAAATAAAGGGATTAAAGTTGCTCCCATGTGGTCAGAGTGTATCATTAGTATTATTTGCTGTTCTTACTGTGTTACACAGTTAACTGTAAGCCAGTTCTATAAATCCAATAACTATGTTTTAGCTTAAAGAGAACTTAGATATCTATCTAATTCAATCTTTTTAGTTTTTCAGTGGAGAATCTCAAAGCCAAAGAAACAGGGGCATGCAGCTTACCAGTGGTAGTGTTGGGACTGACTCTAGCCTGACTGCCTGATCCCCCCCGGGCAAATGGAAATGTGTGCGAGACTTTTCAAGTGATGATAATTAAATCATTTATTTTTAGCTTTGGGATAATTTTTAAAAATTTTATTATGAAAAAAATTAAGCATACACAAAAGTAAATAAAAGAATATAAGATATCCTGGCGTATGTATCATCAGCTTAAACAGTCATCAGCCATGACCAGTCTTGTTTCATCTAAACTGCACCTACTCCCCTCTGTATTATTTTGCAGCAAATCCTTAATGTTATTTTATCTGGAAATATATTTTTTTTCTTTTTTTGAGACAGAGTCTCACTATGCTGCCCTTGGTAGAATACCATGGCGTCACAGCTCATAGCAACCTCAAACTCTTGGGCTCCAGCAGTTCTCTTGCCTCAGCTTTCCAAGTAGCTGGGACTACAGGCACCCACCACCAATGCCTGGGTATTTTTTTGTTGTTGCAGTTGTTTAGCTGTCCCAGGCTGGGTTCGAACCGGCCACCCTTGGTGTATGTGGTTGGCACCATAACAACTGTGCTGTGGGGGCCGAACCTGTCTGGAAATATTTTATTGGATAAAATGTATTGGGTATGTTTTTATTTATTTATTTATTTTTTTAAGTTTTATTTTATTTTTTATTTTTATTTTTTTGCAGTTTTTGGCTGGGGCCAGGTTTGAACCCGCCACCTCCAGTATATGGGGCTGGCACCCTACTCCTTTGAGCCGCAGGTGCCGCCCTTGGGTATGTTTTTAATCTTGGAAATAAGAGTCTCGCTGGTATTTTGGGAAGTCATGATAATTCAGCTCACATAATAAAGCCTGTTGAAAACACAAGTGTGGAAATCTGGCAACCTCTCCTGCTGGCCACCTGCCCCTGTGCTTTCTGCTCCCTCCATGCAGATGTTTGCTGGACCACAATTTCTCTGCGTCCATCTCCCTGAACTTCTATTGTTCACGTGACCTGGAGGGAGTTGTTGTGCTTTGTTATTTAAACTTTGCAAACAAAGCACAAAATAAAAACTTCTGCAAGATGAAGGTGTACGGAATAAAAAAGATGGTGATAATATTAATAAGGAGAGTAGACACTAGTTAATAAAAAGTATTCTGTTTATGTATAAAGTTAAGGAGCTTTAAAAAAAAATCACCCATGAGAAATATTTGAAATTCCTTAGAATTTTTATTATTTTTTCCCTCAAATGACAATATAAACTTTGTAATAATACAAACTTATACAAAGTTACAGAGAAAAATATAAGGATTCATGTGTCTGCTGCATAACTTTACCAATCTTAATTTGCCATATTCGTCTCAGATTATTTAAGTAACAAACATTACAGGCAGAGTGATGGAGTTGTGATGCCTAGGGAATTCTTTCCTTACTTCTCTCCCCAGAAATAAACATTATCCTGGATTTAGACGCTTACTGTACTAGTTCATGTAATGCCGTTGAGTAACGTCTTGCCTTTCATAAAACATTTTCACCTCTTTTGTTTGATCTTCACAACTCTTGAAGTGTGTAGGGAACTATAGAGATAGATTATTTATTTCACTTCTAAAAATGTATAACCCACCAAATTATCCCACTTTCCCTTAATACAAAGCTATGAAGTGTGATTTTATGATTTACAGTGTATCACATTAGAGTCCTGAGCACTGTGTGAAAATCTCACACCCTGTTGTGTTCCTCTGTTTAGTTAAAGGTTCTAGTAATTACCTTTAAAAAGTATGAACAGAGTAATATAACTAGAAGGAACCTCAAATGCTTAACTAGTCTTAACTCTCTGATTTTAGTAAACCTGCTTTAAAAGCAACTGACAGGTAAGTTTTCTGTTCATTTTCAAAGAAAATACTTGAGGGAGGAAGAGCTGCCTACTCTCCCTGAGTGATGTTTTATGGCATGACAGATTGGAGAAGAAAACTGGGAGATGTCTTGTTTTGCATTATGTTATAGTGCTTTAAAAATTAGTAATAGTAGAGTTTGCATATAATTACAAATTTTTTAAACAAGTTCCCACCTTAATTCCTCCTGAATAATTTTCCCAGCCATGTTTAGTATTATTTAAAAAAATGCTAAACATAGCTGGGAAAATTATCTCCTTAGAAGGAGATAACTGTGTTCATCCTGTTTATTTAACTATCCCCCCCCCCACACACACACACTTTTTAAAAAAACAAATCTAATGCTGGTAAAAATTTCTGACTCAGTAATTTTGGACACAACTACCTCTTTCCACAAATAGATGAGCACACACACTAGGTCTTCCAAGTGGACCAGTAAATTTCCATGAAGTCAGGAAATGGGGTGGAGTTTTTATGAATGCAAGGCCTTTGGAACAGGGAATTTTCAGGTTTTGTATGGTGACTGGAGGATCTGGTTCTGATGGCGAGTAGCCTGTGAGCCCCAAAGCATTAAGGATTAACCCATTGGGTTAATGTTAATGCTGGCTACAGTTTATCTGTATGATTTGGAGTAACTACTGTAAGAAAAATGAAAGGTGCTTGTCTGCAGGATTGCTGCTTTTTTATCAGAGTGCCATACGTACATACAACCCAGCCTTGATTTACAAAGTGAGTTGAAACCATCATGTCTTCACATTGCTTTCTAAGTAGCTGTCACTAAATTTTAATTACCACCAAGCTAAAGTTTAGTTAAGCTAGAGCTGAACTAACCTAATATATTAGTTTTTGTTGGGCACTGCAGCCCATACTGATCCCTGTTCTGAAGCTGCTAATTGTTTATTGTTTTTATGTGTTAGTCTCTTTTCCAGCAATATAGGAGCTTATCATATCCATGTCTCTATTTTTTTTAAATTTGTTTTTTATTAAATCATAACTTTGTACATTGATGCATTTATGGGGTTCAGGGTACTGCTTCAATATACAATGTGAAACGCTTACATTGAACTAAGTAACACGTCCATCACCATTATGCTCACTTCTTAATAGTTTTGAAATGTACAGTTGAATCATGCACATTGGGTGAGGTTCCCCCCCAGTACCCTCCCTCCTCTCATATCCGCTCTCCCCTCCCCGCTCTCTCCTCTTCCCTTCTACTTTCTGGACTATCGTTATGTTTTGCCATTCATATGACTGTGTAGGTGGTTAGATACAGATTTCATAGTAGTATTGAGTACATTGATATCCATATCTCTTACTATTTGGGTGTCTTCCTACATTGACTGGTGCGAATCATGTACTTTTTGAGTGGTCTTACCTAAAGCCAGTGTAACTATTAACTTGATTGTTTTCTTCCATCTCTGTCCTTCTTTGGTCATCACGGAAGCCTAAATGTCTTGCAAACACTAATAGGTTTATTGAATATCTTATTTTGTTTTCTATAATCAATAGTATTATAAATTTGACTGCAACTTTTTAAAAAGGGACTTTAAAAAACATAACCTTCAGTTTGGACGCTTCACCCCTGGTTGGCAGGAATGCCTTGGCAAAGGAATGGAAATTAGCCCCGAAAGTGAAACCAGCTGCAGGTGGGATAGTTTAAATCATGCTTTTGCTTTTCCTCTTTTCAAAGATGATACCAGACAGAACCCCAGCGGTATTTTTAGTTGAACTGTAAAAAGCAGATTCTAAGATTCGTAGGAAAGATTGTAAAAAATTTGGGGCTATCAGTCTTCACAAGTGGAGAAAGAAAAAAAAATTGAGAGGGAATAAAGGAAAAAGGGGAGAGGTTTGCCCAACCAGTAGACTGTCCTCAACAATATTTTGACTTTATTGGGACATAACCCCATCATAAATTGAGCATCTCACAATTTCTACTGAATGCATATCTTTTCTCACCATCCAAAGTTGAAAAATCGCAAGTCTGGGAATGTGTGCTATGTTGCCAGCAGTAAATACATTTTTGACTTAATATTTTCAACTTAAGATGGGTTTATCAGAAAGTAGCTCAGTTATAAGTCTAGGGGCATCTGTATATTATACAGCTATGAAAATAAAATAGTTTGATGTAGCTGTGATAATAAATGAATAAACAGATAAGAGGAACAGAATCTTAAAATAGACCTTTGATCGTGAAAAAATTCTGTAGTCACTCACTCTCATACTTCTAAATCTTAGTGCACATTTTTTCCCCTAGTTTTTAAGTATGTTTGTACATTGTTAAGTCGGACTCTTTAGTTTTATGAAATCTTGGGGTGGTTGTTTTCTCACAAGTTTTATAATGGAAAGAGATGAGAAAAATACAAGTTGTTATAAGGAACTTGATACTTTCAGATACAACGTACTCAGTAGAGGGAGGCTTACCCATTTAAAAATAAAGGTCTGGGGAAAGATCAGATAGATAGCTGAGTGGGTTCTGAGCTTAGGCTGTGGTAAGAGGTAGACCGGATTCCATTTACTGGCCGTATATCTTGGAACTGGTGACGGAACTAAGGCTCAGTTTCCTTACTGGTAAATGGGAAACGACTACTTCATAGAATTGTTGTGGACATCAGAGAATGTCATGCATGTTAAACGTTTAGCAGTGTACCTGACACAGAAATGTTTGATAAAAGTTGTTCATGGTTATTATTTTCATTTAAAAGACCTTTAAAAACACTGGGAAAGTTTTTTGTTTTTTTTTTTTTGTAGAGACAGAGTCTCACTTTATCGCTCTGGGTAGAGTGTCGTGGCTTCACACAGCTCACAGCAACCTCCAACTCCAGGGCTTAGGCGATTCTCTTGCCTCAGCCTCCGGAGTAGCTGGGACTACAGGTGCCCGCCACAACGCCTGGCTATTTTTCTGTTTTGCAGTTTGACCGAGGCGCCCTACTCACTGAGCCACAGGCACCAGGCGCCGCCTGGAAAGTTTTTGTTTTTAAATTATAAGACATAGTAGTCATGAAGATTTCGGAAAGGCAACTTTATTTCACATTGGTTTCATAGTTTTCTGAGGGAGATAAACAATTCTTCCTTTAGCAGAATGGCCTGAAAATTTAAGAATTTTTGATTATGCAATGAAAGAAAATCAAAGGAAACCATAACTAGTTCCAACTACCTTTTTCTTTTTTACTGTGAGAATTTAGCAAGTTACTTGCTGAAGGTGGAGTTCCTTATTTTTATAGAATATGATAAAAGTATTTGCATTCAGTTTGAATTTCAGTGGGAGAGAATTAGGTTAGATGTAAGAATGTTCTGATTGTAAAGTTGCCAAGCAGATAGGAGGGACTCGGTTGTCACCAGCAGGAGAGTGAGCCAAGGGAACTTTTTTTTTTTTTTTGAGACAGAGCCTCAAGCTGTCACCCTGGATAGAGTGCCGTGGCATCACAGCTCACAGCAACCTCCAATTCCTGGGCTCAAGCGAGTCTCCTGCCTCCACCTCCCAAGTAGCTGGGACTACAGGCG